>CAUYQG010149052.1:5000-12629 GCA_963574415.1 Tarsius wallacei
TGCCAGACGCTTTGGTAGGTGTTCAGATCAGCAGTGAATAAGGCAGACACAGAGCCCTTCCCTCAGAGCTCTTCCATCCCAAAGGCTGAGGACAGACTGTCAAGAAGGGCCGTGAGTCCTAGTGGGAGGGAAGTGATTCCTACAAAGGTCTGTTCCTTGGGCTGCCTTCTTCCAACAGGAACTTTATGTTGTCTGGCATCAGCCTGCCAAGACACCGGCTCACCAAAGCAAGCTTCAGGGACCAAGTATCTTCACTATAATGGGCAACTGAGGCCCTTTCTTAAAATGAAAGGGATCTGTATGTAAGAAATGCAACAAGCAAGGCAACAGTGGATTTTTTCCCCCTTAAAACTGGTCAAATGAACTGCATAAAATGGATTGCGTGCGAGGTTTCTCAACAAAACTCACCTTTAGGCAATACCTGGGTGACATTTGCCGCCCATCTCCACCCCCATGGCCTACCCAAGCATGAATATGCATGCACACAGGTGCACGCACACAGGTTGATTTTGGCCATGCAGGGTTCAATCTTCCACCTCTTGGTAAACGGTTCAGAATTATATTTGTGGTCCCTAGCTGTTCCCCACGTGGCCCAAGTGCATCAAAACCCTGATGCTTTCCCAGCTCTGATCATGGGACACAGGGCTCTGGCCTAAGCTAATCAGAATCATCTCTGGCCACGGGGATGTGGCTCACAGGTCGGCACGTGACCTCAGTTATCCAATCAGACAGAGCTCTTTTGGCGATACGCTCTTTTCTTCTGGGCACGGAAGAGGAACCATGAGACCTAAGGGTTGCCAGCAGCCATGTTAGAGCCCACGAGGCTGAGAGTGGGGCTTCTGAGAGTGGAGTGCTAATGGTTTCCAAGTAAGTCCTCTCATTCTTTGACTCCTGTCGCCTTGAATGGGCTGGGCTTGGTAACCTGTTTGTAACGGATAAGATGTGGTTAAAGTCATGCTCAGTACCCTCTCAGGCTTGCTTATAAAACCAATAGTTTCCACCTGGCTGTCATCCACTCTCAGATATTTTGCTCTGGAGGAAGCTAACTGCCATATTGTGAGGAGGTTTATGGGTGAAGAACTGAGCGCCCCCGCCCCCCGCCCCCCGCAATCATCAGCACCAGCCTATCTGCCATCTGAATGTATCATCTTAGGAGCAGATCTTCCAAGTCCAGTCAAACTTTCAGATGACTACAGACCAAATTACATGGTTACTGTATTCTCATGAAAGATCCTGAGCCAAAAATGCCTAGCTAAGCTTCTCTTGAGTTCCTAACACATAGTAACTGTGAAATAACAAAAGGGTTTTGTCGTTTTATGCCAGTATGTTTTTAGGTAATTTGTTGCATGGCAGTAGATGTGTAACACAGGAAGTCATACCAAGACAAAAATCATTAAGTTGCCGGATCAACCCTCACCTGAAGCTTATTAGTACTTTGCACTTTTCAGTTAAGTGAGTCAGTAATGTTCCTTTCTTGTTTAAGCCAGTTTGAGTTGGATTTTCTGTCCTCAAAAATATCTTGGCAGATACATTCTCAATCCTTTCCTCTGGTATCAGATTCTAGATTAACTGATTGTATTTACTTCAAATCTTCATTCCAGTTATTCCTGCCTTTAACTGTGGCGTTCACAGTAATATAAGCAGATACTGTTGCAATCTCCATGTAGAGAATTCCTCCTCTTGTTTAAAGACATAAATAATGGAGATAGGAAGGTAGTTTGCACCCGAATATGTAGTCTGTAGGTAATAACCCTAAAATGTATCATCTCTGTGGATACTAGTTGTTATTTTCCTGTCCAAAACAGCCAAACAGAAGGAGCACAGAGAGATGTTAATTCATACTTGACGGTGGGCCTCCTAGCATCCTTCAAACCAAAGTAAAAAACAAAGAGAACTCTGTGGCTGAAAACTCAGCTGTGACCTTTCTCTTTGCTTCAGCAGTTTTTTGCAATTTACAAAAGAAAGAGTAGCATTTTCTTTTAAAGAGAAAAGTACATGATTTGTGTATGTGCATGTGCATGTTTGTGTGTGTGTGTGTGTGTGTGATGAAGGGGAAAGATCACAGGCAGAATCTATATAGCTCACCTGGTTGACAATGCTCAGAGTGATCTGGAAGGAATAAGGTTGATGCTGGGTTCTAGAATGCAAGATAACAAAGTTGAAAGGAGTTGCTTCACATCATTAAGAGTCTACAACTCTTCCTTCTCTGGACAAAACTAATATTGACCAGTAACAATCACTGCATCTTGTGTCAACTGTGAACATTACCTTACTGCATAGACATGGCCATATAAAATCTACAGGACTAGAGTCTATTAATACCTGATAAGAATTTCCAGTAAATTATGTCTTTATAAATATTTCTATGTCCCTCTTCCAATATTTTTTTTAGGATGACTACCTGGATTATTGACTCTTTATTCAAAAAAAAAATTTCATCACAGTTATCCTTAAGACTTATCACCTGTGTCATGGTAACTTATTTGCAGGGGAGCAAATCCCCTTTCTAATGAGCGTTAATGTTTGGCTTTGGAGTCATGAGAACTTGCTTTTCTCTTAAGGCCTATGTAGCCCTGAGCAAGTTAAGTGAGTGTCTCCAAACGTTAGCTTTTTATCTGTAATATTAATTTTTTTGTTTGCAGTAATAAAAGTAGCACACATTCTTATATAACACGATGTTCTAGACCCTGTTCTCAGCATTTTCCGTTTCTTAACTCATTTAATCACATCACCTAATATAATTCTCTTATTCGAAAACTCAGCACATATTAGACACTGCAATGGTAGTATCCTCTTTTATTTGAAAATGAAATATTAAAAAGCATAATTAATAGAAAATGTACAAAATTACCTGTTGTAACATTTCTCACACATCTTGGTGACGCTAATCTGAAAAATATTTTTCTATTTATACTCTGTGACCAATTTTTTTCACACACACATCCGTGCACAGTGAAAGAGCCCAATTTGTGAAAATCAATGTATCATTGCCTTTTCTATAACATCCATTTCTATCCAATCTGCCTGGTATCACTGGGGACATCAGAGGGACCTGTACTTCAGAGACAAATGCCATCTTAATTGGACAGGCCTCTTTTTAACATTTACCATTTCTTGTTGGATCTAACTCAAACCAGTCAATATTTTTTTTATAAACAGGGGGGATAAAACACCATCTGAAACCCACATCTCCAAGTTACTGATGTTCGGTACAACTGTATTGATCTCAGCAGTCACATGGATGCAGGGGTATTAAACATGTTAGACACAGGGCTAAGGGCTGTGTGCACATCATGAATCAGTGTGAGTGACAATCCAGTGCAGTATTATTTAACCACAACCTCTTGTCATCACCTGCAGTGGTAGGACCCCAAACTAGCGGGACCTAGGCTCTGCCTACTGAAACCCAAGTTCTTAGCTGAAACCCTGAAAGATGTTTTGCTCCTGCTGACCCAGGTTATGCAAAAACACTGAGAAAGGCCATCGAATGTGCTGTTTTCTCTTCTATTAAGGCCAGGAACCAAAGCAATATGGTGAACCCACTGTAGTGGAAACTTGACTCAGGGAGGAGATGCACTGATGGACTTTGGTACCAGAGGGAGCTGGCATCACATAGCAGCTTGGCCACCTGCTCTTTTCGGAGTCCATTTTCTTCTTAAGATTACGTGAGATAACATTTATATACTCTCTCAAACATGGTGGGAGAAGCAATAAAGTAACAATGACCTTTGCCTCTCATTCCTTACCTCCTCCCTTGAACTCCAAATTTATGTAGAAGTCTACTTGACATCTCCACCTGCATATCCCACAGACCCACAGAATTCAGCAAAATAAGTCAAACTCACAATCTGGTCCTTAAACTGGAACAAACCAGAAACCTGGCTCATCACCACATCTTCCCCATTCTCTATTCATCCCGCTTCAATGACCCATCCAAGGTAATAGAGGAGGCAGGTGAAAGCAGGGAAATATCAAGGCTGTAGAAAGCTGTAGAAAAATATGGAAACTCTTGCAGGAACTGCCCCACATTCAGGGTTGCCAATAGAGTCAACAAAGATTTTTAAACTGTTAAAATAATTTTCACCCAATGTGCCTGCTGCAGTCTACTCAGGAGGTTTGTGGTTGAGAGCTGATCACCAGACAGGGCACATCTGGGGACTCTCCCTGGGAATGCACACAATTAGGCAAGTTGACTTGCTTTAATCTTTATCTTCATTATATGCTCATTAACAAACTAAATGACACACCCTCCAGCACTATGACAGGTCCAATCTTGCCCATTTATAGTAGTAAATTGGATGGCACCTCATTCCAGGGATTGCTCACCTATCTCTTACAAAAATCCACCTAGAATATAGACTAGAATAATAATTCCCTTTAATGGAATATTCTACGTCTTCACTATTGTAGTTCACAAAACCCATAAGCCAAAGACCCCTGGTGTGACACTTTCTTGTGTCTGCTCACACTTTGTCCTAAAGTGTGTGCTAGTCTGTTGTTTCCACTTTTAATAAACTTGCTAGCCGCCTCGTTATGTTTGACTTGCTCTGAAATTCTTTTCTGAGGCGAAGTCAAGGACCTGACACAGAACACTGGTAACAGACACAGCATCTCAGTAACAAAGGCAGTCATTGAACTTCAGCTTTGGACTTTGCATCACAAGTCAGAATTTTCCTCTTTCTTCCGAAAATATATAAATGCAAGGTGGAGAACAACGTGCTTATAAATATTTGGCAAAATTAAAAGATCAATGCAACACAAGACTCTAAAGATATGTGTAAGGCTGTCAAAAGCAACTGAGACTGGCCAGAAACCACACAACAGGAAGTGAAAAGAGATGTGGGGCGTGGCTACAGGATTCAGTGGTGATATGTCTCAGAAAAGACAAACAAAAGTATATGTCTTAAAGGAAAAAAGACTCAACCTGAAGGGCAAGGCTACCCTTGTTTTCAATGAGTGAAGGACATAGAGCAAACAAAGCTCATGCTAGGAACCTGCTTACCCTGGCTTGGGACGGAATGGCAGAGTGAACCATAGTTGCAAGGAGTAGTCTGTCGCCAAGGCAACAGAAAAGAGAACATCTTTTTATTTGCTTGAAAACATTTTATTGCATGCATTTAAAGTATGAAACATGGTGTTCTGATACATATAGTGAAATTATTACTACTGACAGTTCCCAACTTACAAAGGTTCACCTTACCATGATGTGAAAGCCATAGGCTTCCACAAGATTTCAGACTTTCAGCACCAAAGACTCTGTGGACTGTATTTTTGACTTTCAATGTTTATCAATGTTTACCAGTGATGGAGGCTATAACTCCATCACAAGTGGAGGAGTATCCGTGTACAGTTAAGTAAATTCACATATCCAACTTCTCACATAGTTGCCTTTTAATATGTGCATGCAGCGAGAGAACCTGAAATCCACTCTCTTAGCAAATTTCCAGGATACAATTGCAGTCTTCTTAGCTATAGTGCTCATGCCACACATTAGATCGCTAGGCTTATGTCTCCTTAATAACTGCAACTTTGAATGTTTTGACCAACATCTTCCTATTTTCTCCACTTCCCAGCCCCTGGTAACCATCATTCTATTCTGTGTATTTGACTGTTTTAGAGTCCATGTATAAGTGAGATCATGGAGCATGTTTCTTTCTGTGTCTGGCTTATCTCACTAAACATAATGTCCTCTAGATTTATCTATGTTGTCACAAACACAGGATCCACTTTCTAAAGGCTGAATAGTATTCCATCTTGTATATGTGTGTGTGACGGGGGTTGTACATGTTGAATTTTTTTTTATCCATTCATTCATTGACAGACACTTAGGACACAAGATGACTTCATGTCTTGGCTATTGTGAATCATGTCACTATGAACACGGAAGTGCAGAGATCTCTGGGACAGTGATTTTATTTTATTTAGTTATATACTCAGAAGTGAGATTGCTAGATCATATGATGGCTCTATCTTTGATTTTTTTTGAGAAACCTGCATACTGTTTTCATAATGACTACACCAATCTACATTCCCATCAACAGCGTGGAAGGGTCCCCTTTTCTTCATACCCTGGACAACACTTGTTATCTCACAACCTCGGATAACAGCCATTCTAACAGGTGTGAGATGATATCTCATTGTGGTTTTGATTTGCATTTCAGGAAAGAGATTATTTGACAAGGGAAACCTGAAAGGCTCCCTAGCCCTCTTGCCCCTTGGGGCACAAGTCATACTTTACCTCCAGCCTGGAACTTCTGCTAATGCCTAGCAGAGGAAACTCAAACACATCCAACTATGAGTAATTTTTAAAAAATCATCCATGACTTCTATACAAAAATGCTAGAAGGAAAAATTGGAAAAGGATAGCAAAACTTAGCAAAATGGAAAACTCTCACCAGAAGTTATTGTATTATAAAGCAGGTAAAAACTAACCCAAACATGTTGTCATGACTTTTTTTAAAAAGCAGGGAAACAATTACATCTATGAAGGGAGATTACAAAAAGAAACAACTTGTCTCATATATGCTAGCTTGGTATTAAAGGGTGTCACACCAAAATGTGGTGATAAATCATATGCATATATGCAAGTGCTGAGGTATATGCTGACATAATATGACAAGCTAAAATTGTATGGTAGGAAGGAAAGAAAGAGAAAGGAAAGAAAAGAAAATATATTAATTGTATAATTAATCATGGTAGGGAATTAAGATAATGTTTAAAGAAATAAGAACTAAAGATGTCATGTAAAGTTATAATCATAGGTATTATAACTAGAAAAAAATATAAACCTTAATTATCAGGAGAATCAAAGCAAATAAAATGGATGACAGAGGACTTTTAAAAAATCTAATATACAATGATATTTCAGAACTCAGACCAAATATGTTTCATGGAAAACATAAACAGGCTCAACTGATCTATTAGAAAGGTCTTCAGGTTGGCCTACAAAACAAAGCCACTCCCAAGCTGTATTGGAGAGACACAGAAGACCAAGTCTTCAGCAAAGTTGAGTATCAAAGGACACCCAAAGGCAAACCAGACAGATGTAAAGCAAAGGGAAGCAGAGGTCATGCTCTTCACATCTGAGAAGGCAGGACTCAAGATAAAAGCAAGACATGAGACATAGAAGGGTTCTTCATTAAGCTAAAGGGAGACATTCCCAGGGATGGTATAACCATTCTGATACCTATGCTTCAGAAAGAAAAAGAAAGGAATCAGAGGACACAGTGGCAGCAATAATGCAGCAGAAATTACTGGAGATTCAAGGAGAAAAAAAGATTGACACTAGTAGCAGGAGCCGGTTCACAACTCTCAGTCCATGATGCACCACTTGGACCAAAACTGAGAGTCCAGCAGCCCCAGGTAACAGAATTAATAAGACAGACTGACCCAAGCCACACCAACTATCTACTTGACAGTAGATCATTTACTCTCTTTTCTAATGTTCATAAAATAGTTATAAAAGAATTGATCACATTTTAGGCCACAAATTTTTGAGGGTCCCATCTCTACCAGGTTTGGACATATTGTTCTATTTGCTTCAATAAAGATTTTTGGAAATTTTCCTTATTTTTAAATGCATTGGAACTCTATAAGCATTACAGAAGCAGCTAATTTTTTAAAAGACTA
>CAUYQG010149056.1:0-21654 GCA_963574415.1 Tarsius wallacei
TATTGTAGAGACGAGGTCTCACCGTGTTGCTCAGGTTGGTCTTGAATCCCTGGACTCAGGCAGTCTTCTCGCCTCTGCCTCCCAAAATGCTGGGATTACAAGCATGAGCCCACCATGCCTGGCTCATGAGTGACCTTCTAACATTGCCACTTTTTACCTTGCCAGGGGGTATCTTCCAACCTCTTCTTCATCGAACACAACTTTCCTGAACAGGAAATCCAAGAAGGCAAGAGCCACCAGAACCAGCACGAGGCTCATTTCGTGGTGGAGCTATGCAAGTACTTCCTGTGCCAGGAGTACCTGCCTTCCCAGATCACCATCCTCACCACCTACACTGGGCAGCTTTTCTGCCTGCGCAAGCTCATGCCTGCCAAGACATTTGCTGGCGTGAAAGTCCATGTTGTGGACAAATACCAAGGGGAAGAAAATGACATCATTCTCCTCTCACTAGTGCGGAGCAACCCGGAAGGCAAAGTGGGCTTTCTGCAGATCCCTAACCGCATCTGCGTGGCCTTGTCCCGAGCCAAGAAGGGTATGTACTGCATCGGCAACATGCAGATGCTGGCCAAGGTGCCCCTGTGGAGCAGGGTCATCCACACCCTGAGGGAGAACCACCAGATAGGCCCTGCGCTACGGCTCTGCTGCCAGAACCACCCCGACACCCACACCCTGGTATCCAAAGCCTCTGACTTCCAAAAAGTGCCCGAAGGAGGCTGCAGCCTACCCTGTGAGTTCCGGCTGGGCTGTGGGCATGTCTGCACCCGTGCCTGCCACCCCTATGACTCTTCACACAAGGAGTTCCAGTGCATGAAGCCCTGCCAGAAGGTCATCTGCCCAGACGGGCACCGGTGCCCCCTTGTTTGCTTCCAGGAGTGTCAGCCTTGTCAGGTGAAGGTGCCCAAAACCATTCCTCGGTGCGGCCATGAACAAATGGTCCCTTGTTCCATGCCTGAGTCAGATTTCTGTTGCCAGGAGCCTTGCCCCAAGTTTCTGAGATGTGGGCACAAATGCAGCCACCCATGTGGTGAGGACTGTGTGCGGCTGTGTCCAGAAATGGTCACAGTGAAACTCAAGTGTGGGC
This sequence comes from Tarsius wallacei, assembly GCA_963574415.1. Classification (NCBI taxonomy): domain Eukaryota; kingdom Metazoa; phylum Chordata; class Mammalia; order Primates; family Tarsiidae; genus Tarsius; species Tarsius wallacei. Next base: position 1,082 of record CAUYQG010149056.1, read on the forward strand.
ACAGCCAACAGGTGAAGTGTGGTAATGTGGAAGACCTCATGTATGATATGCCGGTCAAGTGTACCACCAAGTGTAACACCATCTTGGACTGCGGGCATCCTTGCCCTGGCTCCTGCTACAGCTGCTTCGAAGGGCGCTTTCATGAGCGCTGCCAGCAGCCCTGCAAGCGCCCGCTCATCTGCTCACACAAGTGCCAGGAACCATGCATTGGGGAGTGCCCGCCCTGCCAGCGGACCTGTCAGAACCGCTGTGTCCACAGCCAGTGCAAGAAGAAGTGTGGGGAGCTGTGCAGCCCCTGCGTGGAGCCCTGTGTCTGGCGCTGCCAGCACTATCAGTGCACCAAACTCTGCTCTGAGCCCTGCAACCGACCCCCATGCTATGTGCCTTGTACTAAGCTGCTGGCTTGTGGCCACCACTGCATTGGTCTCTGTGGGGAGCCATGTCCCAAGAAATGCCGTGTCTGCCACATGGAAGAGGTCACCCAAATCTTCTTTGGCTTTGAGGATGAGCCTGATGCCCGCTTTGTGCAGCTAGAAGACTGCAGCCACATCTTTGAGGTGCAAGCCCTGGACCGCTACATGAATGAGCAGAAAGGTGATGAAGTCGCCATCAAGTTGAAGGTCTGCCCAATCTGCCAGGTACCGATCCGCAAAAACCTGAGGTATGGAGCCAGCATCAAACAGCGGCTAGAAGAGATAGAAATCATCAAGGAGAAGATCCAGGGCTCAGCAGGGGAAATTGCAACCAGCCAGGAGCAACTGCAGGCCCTGCTGGAGAGGAAGAGTCTCCTCTCCCAGCTGCTTCCCAACGATTTCCTGATGCTGAAGGAGAAGCTGGCCCAGAAGAATTTGTCGGTGAAGGACCTGGGCCTGGTTGAGAATTACATCAGCTTCTATGACCACCTGGCCAGCCTCTGGGAGTCCCTCAAAAAGGTGCAGGTCTCAGAGCAAGCAAGAGTGAGGACTCGACTAGACCAGGTCCACGAGTGGCTGGCCAAGAAGCGCTTGAGCTTCACTAGCCAGGAACTGAGTGACCTCCAGAGTGAGATCCAGAGGCTCACGTACCTGGTGAACCTCCTTGCCCGCTGCAAGATGGCCGAGGGGAAGGTGAGAGGTAGTGTAGCAGAAGACATCCGCAGTGTCCGGAACATCCTTGAGAAAACGTGCAAGTTCACCCAGGAGGATGAGCAGCTTGTGCAGAAAAAGCTGGAAGCCCTGAAAGCTACCCTTCCCTGCTCTGGCCTGGGCATCTCAGAGGAAGAGCGAGTACAGATTGTCAGCGCCATGGGCTATCCTCGCGGTCACTGGTTCAAGTGCCCCAATGGTCACATCTATGTGATCAGTGATTGCGGGGGTGCCATGGAGAGGGGCACGTGTCCTGATTGCAATGAGGTGATTGGCGGCACAAACCATACTCTGGAAAGAAGCAACCAGCTCGCTTCTGAGATGGATGGGGCCCAGCATGCCGCCTGGTCTGACACAGCCAACAACCTGATGAACTTCGAGATCCGCAGGATGATGTAGGGAGACGGTGCGCCGCCTTCTGCCCTGGCCGCTGTCTGGCTGGTGTTGTCAACTCCCTTATGAAGGAACCGAAGTGTGTTTCTTCCTGTCCTTTAGTTTTAGCACCTATGTAAGGGTCTACCTTTGGGCTTGCCCACATGTTTCTAGAGTTACCCTGCGCTAGAGTAAGCACTTTACCTCCAGAACTGAGAGCCAACTTAACAGGTCTCACTTCTTTCTCTTCTGCAAGCTAGTGGACAGACTCCCTGGAGCATGTTTGGGGCTTCCACCTGGGGCACCTAGTGGTACCTCTGGGTTCTGATTTGGTCAGATGTTTCTTCTGTAGTTTCCAGGAACAGTTATGAGCTCGGTGAAGCTGATTCTGGTTGCCAGGCCCTAATTTGCATACTGACATTCATCCTAATCATCAGAGGCCCAGAGGGGTTGCTTATGAACTGCTTATCCCTTCAAGGAGCACAAGAACCTCTCCCACTCTCCTCCCCACTGCAGGAGGTGGAGGCGTGTGGTAAGACTCCAACTCACCCTGACCCAGTTACATACTCACTGAGAATGGCAAGAGTGGGACTGCCCACAACTGGGGCTTAAGCCGCAGGCCCAAGCCAACTAAGGAGTGGCCCCTGTACCCTTCCTTATGACCTGCACTTTGGGATGGGGAAGTTTTCTGGACCTGCCACAGGAGAGGTTTGATAGCGCTGCTGGTTCCCCAGGGCCTTGAGTGGAGCTACACTCATACTCAGTACCAGCAGCACGTAGCCCAAGCGTGACCCCTCACCCCAACACCCTCTCGCAGCTTTTGCCTGGGCAGGGTTAGCATGCCAGCAGCTTCTGCAGGCCCCGGCCCCAGGCCAAAAGCCAGCCCCAGGCCTGCTGCCTGCACACGCATTCCCTTGGTCCAGTGTTCCTTAGATCAGACACTTAGGTATCTCAGGTCCTTTCTAATGTTGGCAAGATAAACACCCCTTTTCCTATGTATGCATTTCCTTTTTGTCTTTACTATGCACTTTAGCCTTTAAAACCAATTAATAAAAAGGATGATTGAGAAGAGCACTGGTCCATGTCTGTCTGCAACTTTTAGAAGCAGCTCAGATAGCCTGAAGCAGGATGGGGTCAGGGCAGACACTGCCCACAATGAGACCAGGATTATGTGTTTGTGGTCCGGGGTTTTTATTTAGCTGATTAAGTCGTTTCTACCCATGATTTAAAAAAAAAAAAAAAAAAAAATTTCATCCTGTACAAAAGGGTATACTTAAAGTTTACTTCCCCAGAGGCAACACTGTAAACTTCATGAGTCCTCCCAGAGATAATTTATGCATGTACTATATATCTATATCTGTATATTTTTTAAAGTACAGTTTCTGCTTTCCAACCTAATAAACTACTTTATGTAAAGCACATAAAGACAGAAAGTCTGAACTCCACCGTACTGTTGGGCTACCGTTTTTATTGTTTGTTTGTTTTTTGAGTTGGAGTCTCACTCAGTCGCCCAGACTGGAGTGCAGTGGCCGTTTCCGGCCACCGCAGCCTCGACCTACTGGGCACCAGCGATCCTTCCGCCTCAGCCTTCCATGTAGCTGGAACTACAGGCGCACGCTACCATGCCCAGCTAATTTTTTTTTTTTTTTAATTTATTGTAGAGATGAGGTCTCACCAAGTTACCCTGGCAGGTCTCAAACCCACAGGTCCAGGCAATTCACTCACTTTGGCCTCCCAAAGTGCGGGATTACAGGCTGAGCCACCGAGCCCGGCTGGCTACCGTTTTCTTAACTGGACCCTCTGTGGGACTTTTGGGTACAGGCTATGCACTACTAGAAAACTAGTATAATTTTTAAGCTGGGGGGAGAGTAACAGTTTTCCCAAGGGGTACCCATAGCTTTTATCTATATCTAAAAGGGACCTGAGTCAGAAAAGGATGAGGACCACTGTCCTCTAAGGTAAAAGCTAGCCTTTGCAGCAGGGAGCTAATTAATGTTATCGGGCTCCTCTGCCCCTCAGCGTCCATGTCTCCAGCAGCACTTCCTTGGCAAAGCAGAAGCAGCGGGGATGGGTTCAAGTAGGCACTGGTTCCAAACACCAGAATTCTCAGCTGTGCAACTCTAGAAAGTCTGTCTTTCCAAGCCTGTTTCTTTATTGGAAAAACAGACATTACCTGTCTCACAGGAGTGCACTGAGTTGAACGAGACTGCTCAGCACACAGGACGACTGGCACGTGGTTGGTACTCAAATGAAAACTTTTTTATTTTTAAGAGATGGAGTTTTGCTATGTTGCCCAGGCTAGAGGAGAACTAGCAAGAATGTTCAGTCTGCATCCAGCTCCCCCTCCACATGCATCAAGGTCATGCATCCCAACTGTATGCGGTGGAGCCAGGCCAGTAGACTGAGGCAGACTCTGCCACTGAGGAAGAGGTCGTAATAATATACACAATCAGACCAGCTTCTTCCTCCCTCCCCAAAACGACCTCCAGTTGGCATAGTTGTTAATACAAAAGCTCATTGGCAAGAAGGGAGCCTTGGCTGACTGACGAGAGATGCACAGGAAACAGCTACATAACAGCACCACTTCCAACATTTCCTCTTTTAATGCACAAATGACAGACTGTTAAAAAAATTTTTTTACAAACGGAGAAAAGACCAAGCCAGGATGACTTCCCACAGGGAAGGGATGCACGGGCTGCCTACAAACGTCTTCAGGTCACCTCGGCTACTTCCTCCTCTTGTATCTATCAAGGAAATCAGAGTGTGAAGACCTGAACGAGGAAGAAGCACCTTTCCATGAAAGGTTCCTCTGTTCCCACCCATCACAGCCTCTGGCCCTGCACAACTGCCAGGGTCACCTGGATTTCGATTTGAAGTTTCCTCCTCGTCGCTGGTGGGCCAAGCCCCACTGCTTCCGCTCTTCAAAGGAAGGGCTGTGGGAGGATGAGACGCTGAGCCGAGCTACCATGGGCAATGAGTGACGTCTCCCCCACCCCGCCCAGCTCCGCAGGAAGCAGCAGCATTCCTGGGACCCACCCCTTGCAGGGCCTGGTCCTAGCCCTTTTGTGTTTCCAGACACATGCGAGTCTGGAAGGCAGGGCCCAGCTTTAAAGCGAGGCTAGAAAAAGCCTTCTGTATGAAGACCACTTCAAAGGCTTGGTCTGTCCCACCCCAACCTCAGGCTGGGGCAGGGGGAAGGGAAACACATTCCCAAGAGCAGGCCAGGATTCTCTGGAGTTCTACAGGACGGACCCTGAGATGTAAGTTACTACTCCCCAAAGGGAAAGCTCTGATTCTGAACCCTAAAATGTGCTATTTCCCCTCCAAAGCAGGAGCAGTGGAACCTTAACACCTCTCTCCTGTTCTCACCGTGGGATCCAGACAGGTGCTCTTGAGTTCATATATCATAAAACTAGAGATGGGAACTGGGAGCGGGAAGCAGGGAGAAGACTCAACTTTCATCAGAACACCCAGGGCTCCATGAGAACAGACATCCTTACCCAGCTCGATACTGTTTCAGGGCCTTCTTGCTCGTGTTGGTGAGCTCCTCATCAAACACAGATTTCTTCCCCTGCTTCTTCTTGGCTGTACACAGAGAATGGGTGAGACATGGTCCTCTTTGACCTAAGGTACTAAGTCCCCTTAAGCTTAGGGTAACGATTCAATGTTCAGTGGATGCTCTGTGACTGTCTTCACTTCACTGTACCCTCGCCGGCTCCTCCAAGTAGCAGCTGGTACTGCTACTTGGCTCCAGAGTCAGCAAAGCCAGGGTCCACATCCTCACTCTCCCCACCAGCCATGGGGTCACTTCACCCCCAGACCATTAAAGAGACAACTGTACACTCTGGTACACACTTATTACTCAACAATGTGGCTGCTGTCACCGCCCCCCAAGTTTTCTCCCTGATCACCAGCACAGAATGCAGGGAAAACTTCCCACAAGCTCCTTTGGGCTCCCCAACCACCTACCAGGACCCCTCGCTGGCTCCTCCTCAGGCATTGCTCGGGCCCGCTTAGCTCTGCGATTCCTCTTGGCCAGCCGTTCAGCAAACATCTGTGCCTTGAGGACTTCAAACTGGGACCTTTCCTCTGCCTGGCGAAGAGGAGGAGGTGTGAGTATACACGGACAAGGCCTAGGACGCATGCCACCAGGTGAACCCAAACTCCAAAGGGGAGGCCACTCACTGTCATCTCCCCCTTTTTCTTAGCATCCTTCAGAAACTTCTTCCTTTTCTTCTTTCCTCTTAAGGCCAAGTCAAACTCCTGCAGAGCCTTGGCAACTGGGTGAGAAGGGAATTTCAGGGAGAATTTTATTTATTAATTTTCGTTTTTTTGAGTAGGGCTTTCACTGTCACCCAGGCTAGAGTGCAGTGGTACAATCATAGCTCACCACAGCCTCAACTTCCTGGGCTCAGGCGATCCTTCTGCTTCAGCCTCCCGAGTAGCTGGGAAAACAGGCCTGCATCACCACGCCTGGCTCATTATTTTGCTGGAGCAATGAAGTCTTATTATGTTGCCCAGGCTGGTCTCAAACCCCAGGTCTCAAGTAATTCTCCTGCCTCAGGCTCCCAAAATGCTGAGATTACAGATAGAAGCCACCGTACCTGGCCTTATTTCTTTTTTAAAAAATGTACAATAAGTACACATATTTTAAGTTAGTACATAACAGACCAAGTGCTGTGGCTCTCACCTATAACCCCAATGCTTTGGGAGGCTAAGGCAGAAAGATCACTTGAGCCCAGAAGTTTGGGATCAGCCTGGGCAACAAACCAAGACCCCATCTCTACAAAAAAGTTTTCTGGGTCAGGCATGGTGGCTCACACCTGTAATTCCAGTACTCTAGGAGACTGAGGTGAGAGAAATACTTGAGCCCAAGAGTTTAAGGTCAGCTTAGGCAACAAAACAAGACCTTGTCTCTACAAAAAAAAAAAAAATTAGCCAGGTTTAGTGGCATGTGCCTGTAGTCTGTTACTCAGAAGGCTGAGGTGGGAGGATCGCCTGAGCCCAGGAGGCTGCAATAAGCTATGATCGTGCCACTGCACTCCAGCCTGGGTGGCAAAGTGAGACCCTGACTACAAAAAAATAAAAGAATTTCCAAGTAACAGAATTAAGTGAAGAAAGGGGTGAAGCAATGTGAATTCATTAGTGTTCTGTTTATTTTAAAAAGACATGGAGAGGGAATATATATTAAATTTATCTCCTGATTTAAAAAAAATTATTGTGGTAAAATATACAACATAAAATTTGCCATTTTACCCATTTTTAAATGTACTGTTAACTTGGTGGTGCTGATTACACTCACAATATTGTAGAACTGGTACCACGATCTATTTCCAAAACTCCCCACATGAGAGGCTTCTCACTGTCACAGCCCAGATGGAAGCTCTGTAACCACTAAGCAACAGCCCACCAGCCCTAGGAACTCTAATCTACCCATCTCTGTTGAGTCTGCCTGCCTAGGCCTCACCTACGTAGAATCACACAGTGTTTGTATCCTTGTGTCTGGACTACTTCACTCAGCAGAATGTTTTCAAGGTTCATCCTTACAACGTGTATCAGAACACCACGGCTGACCACGTTCTGGTGTGTGTGTGTGTGTGTGTGTTTACACCACACATTTGATTTATCCCTTCACCTACTGATAGACATAGCTTGCTTCTGCCTTTTGGCTATTACGAACAGTGCTTCGAGGATACTGGCATACGAGGATCTGTGTCCATCCCTGCTTTCGTTTCTCTGCGGTGCAGCCTCAGGAAGAGAGTGCTGACCTGTGGGGTGACGCTGTGTTGGGCTCCTGACTTACTTTTCTCCTTCTTCCTCTCTTCTCTGGTCTGGAACCAGCTCCTCTCGGGCTCCTGGCCCGCGGCCTCCGTGCCCTTCTCCAGGAGTCGCTTTGCTGTGTTAATCTGTGAGCACAAAGAAGGCCTGTGGTGCAGCCTGTATCTGCTAACACGTGACCTAGAAGCTCCGCAGCCACTGGCTGCATGTGCCAGAGGCTCAATGCCAGGTGGACATTTCAGAGGGCAGAGCCAGCAGGGATGCCGCTGCTCGCCAACTGATCCCTCTCCAGCCTCACCTGGGCCTCTGACTGCTGCATTTCTTTCTCCTCCGCCTCCAGCTGCAGAACTGCATACACGTCTTTCTCCATTTTTTCAATCTTGTCTCGGAATTTGAGAATGACATCTCAAGGGAAGGAAAAAAAAGGCTTATCTAAACATAGGGTAACTACTAATATCATGTAGCTGATGAAAATGTAGCTGTGGCCGGACGTGGTGGCTCACGACTGTAATCCCAGCACTTTGGGAGGCAGAAGCAGGGGGATCACTTGAAGCCAGGAGTTTGAGACCAGCCTGGGCAACATAGCGAGACCCCATTTCTATTAAAAAAAAAAAAACTGTCCAGGTGAGGTGGAACATGCCTGTAATACCAGCTACTTAGGAGGCTGGGGTGAGAGCATCACTGGAACCTGGGAGTTTGAGGCTACAGTGAACTATTATTGCACCACTGCACTCCAGCCTAGGTGACAGAGCGGAACCATGTCTCTAAAAAAAATTTAAAATTTAAAAAAAGCAGCCAGGCATGGTGGCTCAAGCCTGTAATCCTATCACTTTGGGAGGCCAAGGTGAGAGGAATGCCTGAGCTCGGGTTCAAGACCAGCCCAGGCATCTTGGTAAGACCTCATCTCTACAACAAATCAAAAAATAAGCCAGGTGTGGTAGCGCGTGCCTGTAGTTCCAGCTACTTGGAAGGCTGAGGTGGAAGGATCACCAGAGCCCAGCAGGTCAACACTGGGGTGTCCATGAGTGTGCCACTGCACTCCAGCCTGGGCAATAGAGTGAAATTCCAACTCAAAATAAAATAAAATAAAATAATAAATAAATAAGAAAAGCAGGACAGAACCATTTTAGAAAGACCTCAAGTCCGAACTCAGGAGTAAACGTCTTTCTACCCCCCCAAAAAGAAAGGAAAGCATGTAGCCACAAAAAATCGTGTTTTTGATGTGTGACTTCTCTGCTTCACACCTCCCAGCGTAGGCGTGGTCACTACCTGCCTCGCCGATCTTCTGTGCCACTGCTCACCCAAGCCCTGGGCCCCTGACCGTCCTCGTCTTGAGCTCACATGCCACCTTGGTCCCCCTTGGTTCGGCACACTCTGCCCCTGACCCCTCACAGCCACCTCATTCTTATCACCCAGGCCTCAGCAGCAGGCCCTTCTGGGCAGTCTCCTAAAACAGGTACCTCCTCTTGCTCCCAGTCACGCCTCCTGTTAGCCTGTCCACTGCCTCCCTCCCACCAGAATGTCAGCTGTGTTCCCTGATGTACCCCCAGCACCAAGGACAGAATAAACAGCACTGGGCACACAGCAGGACTCCAGAACTGTTTGCCGATTGAATGACTGAAATGAGGAAGAAGACATCTATGAATAGAAAAAGGCTGAAGAGACATGGACCTAAATGCTAATTGCACTGAGCTCTTTGACACAGAATTACATTTTTGCTTATTTCAATTACTAACTTCCAACAATGAACATGTATTATTTTTGTAACTTAGAAAAAAAAGTTTAAGACGTGCTTTATATGACTACAGATCAAAAGAAAAAAAAATGAAAGACATCCACAAGGGAGAGCTGGTCTCTGGTCTCTGCCCCCCAACAGGAAGGGGAGGGGTGAGGTCTTACCAAGGGGTGAGGTCTTACCAGGAAGGGAATGAGGTCTTACCAAGATGCCTGGGCTGGTCTTGAACCCCTGAGCTCAGGCATTCCTCTCACCTTGGCCTCCCAAAGTGAAACTGCAGAGACCTTCTCTCTGAGGTTTCCCATAGGAATACGCCCAGCGGAGCGCTGTGTTTATGACCCTGTCATGACTCCCTTTGACAGGAAGGCAAGCTCAGAGCCATGGGATGAGAGCCGCCTGGGGTCCCTCAGTAAATGGCAGAGCTGGGACATGATCTGGCTCCTGATTACAAAGCACTGGCTGGCAGTCCTCATGCTCTGCCCCTGCCTGCCCACCCAAAACACCCCATGGACCGCTCACCCTGGGGCAGTATCCGGGCCTTCACTGGGGCCTTGGCAGCTTTCACAATCTCCTTCAGCATCTTCCGCTCCTCCTCTCCCACCAGAGAGACGGAGCGCCCGGCCCTGCCGGCACGCGCTGTCCGTCCCACCCGGTGGACGTAGTGCTTGATAGTATTGGGCATCGTGAAATTGATGACCTGGAAGGTCCAAATGGAACATCACCTAACCTGGCAAGGGAAGGGGGAGCCAAGGAGGTTAAAAGACTCCCACCAAAAGCTCAAGGAAGACAGGGCCTGCTCACCGTTTTGACTCCCTCAATGTCAAGTCCACGGGCTGCCACATCAGTGGCCACAAGAATGTCGATCTGCTCATCCTTAAAGCGCCTAGAAATAGCCACAGACAGCGATGTTGATGCAGACAACCTAGTCCAAGAGTGCTCCACAGGAGACCACACCAGAACAGAGCAGGACACTAAAGTCACCAAGTCCCTTTGGAGTTCAGCAGCAGGTGAAGATCAGCACAGTGGGGACGGATTCCAAGCATCAGCTGGATCCCACTGGATGCTTGCACTCGCCCTCAAACAACCCGTCACACAGGGCAAGCAAGTTCTATGCCTGCTCCCTTAAGGAGTCCTGTACGGATTAAACTTTGGGAGCCCCTGGGCTCCAGGAAGGAACACAAGCATCTCTGTGCTCAAGTCAGCCCTTCCCTGCACACACCTCTCACACCCTCTGATGAGCACAGGTAAGAGGCAAGTTCTAAAGGCTCCTCCCAGCCTCCTCCCTTGACTCCATTCTGTGAGAATCAACCAAGAAGGCAGCATATTGCCAGACCACTTAGGTGCTCAGGAAAACAGCAACTAGCTTTCTCAACCTCTCAGTCAGACCTGGGAATGCCCAGGGCTCTGGGAAAGCTGAGAGACCGTGTCCTGTCCTTCCAAGTCAGCTCCCTTGTGTCCCTGTGCAACAGCTCCCACCTGAGGACAAGTATCTGAGAGTATAGGGCCAACTCCCGTGAGACCACAAAGTCCCCAGAGACACAACCACCTGTGGCTAAGGTGTTCATGCAGGGATTAGGTGACTGTCCCTGCTCCTGCTCTAACATCCCGCTCAGGATCCTGTTTCGCCCTCCTACCTGCCCGAGAATGGGTGGGCCCGGCCCACCCACCAGTGACCAGGGCCTCCTCTCCACCCTCTGCCCCCGTCAGAAGGAAGGGGCAGGGCAACGGGTCACCCACCCACATTACCGGAGGGCCTCCAGCCGCTGTGTCTGCGACAGGTTGCCGTGGAGCTCGCCCACCTGCAGCCCCAGGAGTCCCAGGAGGATGTGCATGCGGTGCGCCTGCTTCTTGGTCTGCGTGAACAGCATCACGTGGTCGGTGAAGGTTCTTGTCAGCAGGGCTGGCGGGAAGACAGAGGGAGCTCAAGTCCAGGCACTTCTTCAGCTGGCACCCCTCCTCACCCCGAAGGTAACTGCTGTGCCTGTCCCTGGGGGGCTCACACTTCGGGGCAGAGACAAAAGTCAGTTCCCAGAGAGAAAGTGAAGAGAGGATAGGGGCCCTGAAGCGGAGAAATTCGTGGAATGACAAAACAGAGTGTCCACGGGAAGGTCTGGCAGAGGAAGGAGCAAACCCAGAGGTCCGGAGGCAGGAGCAGGCCTGCTGGTGAGATGGCTCCACACAGGCGACTGGCTGAAGCCAGGAGCAGAGGGCCCTGAGTGACTCACTAGAGTATGTGGACCACAGGGTGTCAACTAAGAAGAGCTCAAGAGCAAATGTTCTCTTGCAGGTGATCAGTGCAAATGAACCACGTGTGGACAAGGGATCCCCAAGTCCTCAGGGAGCAGAAGAGGAAGCGAGAAGGAGCATGACACCAAGGCGAGACAGCAGAGTGGACCACAAGCACAGCGGCAGCAGGTGTGAATGGCTGGGAGCTCAGCAGGACATAAGGAGGGGGGTGAGGTGACAGAGAAAGGGAGAAGAGACTTGTGGAGGAAGTGAGGCATGGACGGACGGCTGGGCCTCTCTCTGTACTGGGGAAGACCAGTTGGCGGAGGCCCAGGGACAGACACCAGGCACTTCAGCATAGACACCATGAGCCCAAGGGCATTGACCATTCTACCCTGGCCAGTCCCGCCTTAGGTTGCCACCTGCCACAATGGCTTCCCGGTCCCCTTCCCGGTTAGGCCGGATCCGGATGAACTCCTGCCGCAGGAAGGGTGCCACATCTGTGTTGCTGTTCACGAATATCCTCACAGGATTCTTCAAGGAGACAGAAGCCAGATCTTTCACCTGCCAAGCACAGAGCCAGATTTGCTCACCTCTCCACGAGGAGGCAGGGCAGAAGGCAGCAGGACTCATCAGGCAACCCCTCTCAAGCCACGCCGAGTCCTCTGCATGACCCCTTCCGGGCACACCTGCCCTGGGAAGGCCCTCGGCCCACCTCGTCTGTCATGGTGGCCGAGAAGAGCATGGTCTGGCGGTGGTGGGAACACATCCGGATGATCTCCTTCATCTGCTCCTCAAAGTACTCGTCCAGCATCCTGGGACAAGGACAGGGAGATATGAGGAAATGGGCAGGTGCTCTTCTGCCACGGCGAGAGACAGGGAAGAGCACACAGGCTACTTGCTGGCATGGATTGTACTGAGGATGCATCTATTTATTCTGATTATTGCTATCTTACCCTTTCACCAAGATTCACCAAGCATTATCATTCTGTCACATTTGCTTTGTCCCTTTTTTGCAAGTCAGTTGCTGATGTCATGATGCCTGCCCCTCGAATAATTTGCCCATCTTCCAAGGACGATTCTCTCCTACGTAGCCACAAGGTCACCATCATACTCAAGACTTTTAAGTGTTTGAATAACATCCAAAGTCCAGGCCACATTCAAATGTCCTCAGCTATTCCCATGTCATCTAGAGCTGTCTGGGTTTTAATCCAAGAACCGAAGTTCCTGACACTGACTGCCATGTCTCTTCAGCCTCACTTCATCTAGAAAGTCTCCTCACCCTCGTTAAAATGTACGTTTGTCTCACTGTTTCCTGGTGACTGATTCAGAGATGGCGTCCTGGAGGAGGGCTGTTGGGTGGGGCTGTGCCCTTCACCCCTGTCCATGAGGAGATGTTCTGTTTGGAATGTGAGTTTGGTCACTTGGTGATGGTGGCATCTGCTAGACCTCTCCACTGTCAAGGAACCTTTTTGTCTCTGGGATAATGAGAATATGTGGGATGACTCCAGCCCGGTTCCTCACGGCACCTCGCCCCTCAATGCTGGCTACAGGCCAGGACCAGGCATCTCCCCGAGCTGTTGCATCTCGAGTTTCCTGAATCCCAAACCTTGGTCTTTCTTGGTCTTTTGAGAGACTGACATTTCTGAAAGATAGTTTCCCTCTCCCTTTAAAACTCAAATCAGACCATGCGCTTGTGGCTTAAAATGATCTCCTTTCCCTCCCCGAGAGCCAGGAATGGTGGTTTTGTCCGGGGGAATGAGCACCTACTAAACACTAGCCACGCCCCCAGGCACGAGGACACAGCAGCAGCCCCTTCATGAATACTGTATTCTAGGAAGGGGGGAGGGACACAAGTACTGCATGGACCCTCAGTGACAATACATCCCAGCACCTCGGAAAGCGTGGACAGAAGGGAGGCCCAAGGTGGAGCAGAAACTGTCAGCGGGGTCAGCAAAGGCCCCTGTAACTCGTGACACCTGGAGCAGAAACCTGAAGGAACCGGGATTGTCCCATGCTGAGGGAAGGGCAGGGGCAGGAGCCCCAAAGTGGGGGTGTGCTGTGGGGTATGACGACGAGGCAGCACTACAAGCTCTGACCTGGACAAGTGGTAGGTTGAGTTGTCAGTCCTTGGACTGGGGAACAGGGAGGGAGGGAGAGAGGGGCTCCAAGTACAGAGGCCATTTAAGGACCTGCTGTGTTCTAAGTCCCTTCCATCAGAGCGTGAAACTCAACATGCCAACCTCAGCCCAGGTCATGAGGCATTCATTCTGTTCAGTCACAAAACAGAGGTGAGGTGAGCAGCTGGGATGCGTATGAGAGAAAAGAAGAGAGCCAGAGGAAGGGTGGGGGAGAGATGGACAGGGAGAGTAGGGAGGGAGGGCCCTCCATGGTCAACAGGACTGGCCCTGGCACTTGCCCCCACAACTCCTCGGATCCTCCACACCATGAGACACGTGCTGTTCTCATCCCTGATTTTTCTTTGAGTTTAGGTCTCATTCTGTCACCCAGGCTGGAGGGCACTGGCACAATCAAAGCTCACCGCAGCCTTGACCTCCTAAGGTCAGGCGATCCTTTTGCCTCAGCCTCCTGAGTAGCTGGGACGACCAGTGTACCACCATGCCAGGCTAATTTTTTAATTTTTTTGTAGAGACTAGGTTTTGCTATATTGCCCAGGCTGATCTCAAACTCCTGGGCTCAAGGAATCCTCTGGCCTTGGCCTCCCAAATTTCTGGAAGTTCTGTCGTGAGCCACCACACTCGAGCTTCATCCCTCACTTTAAAACAAGAAAGGTTTTGAGAATCTAAGTAACATTTCCCGGCCGGGCTTGGTGGCTCAGCCTATAATCCCAGCACTTTGGGAGGCCGAGGTGAGTGGATTTCCTGAGCCTGAGAGTTCGAGACCCGCCCGGGTAACTTGGCGAGACCTCGTCTCTACAATAAATCAAAAATTAGCCAGGCGTGGTAGCGTGCGCTTGTAGTTCCGGCTACTTGGAAGGCTGAGGTGGAAGGATCGCCAGAGCCCAGCAGGTCGAGGCTGTAGTGGCCGGGAACGTGCCACTGCACTCCAGTCTGGGTGACAGAGTGAGACTCCAACTCAAAAAAATATATATATATTTCCAAATCTCAGTTAGAAAGTGGCAGAGGCTGCCTGTGACCCTTACCTCATAACCCTCATATTAGAAAGAGAGAGAAAACAAGAAAATGTGGGCTATAGCTGGACAGAGGCCCAAGGGTAAGCAGCTGACCTGGCACCATAGACCAAAGGCAAGAGCTAAGAGCCACGAAGAACAACTCAGGGTGGCAGGCCACACCTGGGCCAGGCCCACCCATGAGGTGTACCTGTCAGCCTCATCCAGGATGAGCACCTCGATGCTGCTCAGGTGGAAGGAAGGGCAGTTGTGGAGGTGATCGATGAGTCGCCCCGGTGTGGCAATGAGTATGTCAGGGGCCGCCCGAAGAGCTGCCTCCTGAGACTTCACGTCCAGGCCGCCTGCAGGGAGGACAGCCCCACCAGGCAACCAGGTCAGTCATGCCGGTGCTGAGCAGCTGCCTCCTTCCAGGGCTCAGCCAGGTGCAGAGGAAACCACAGAACAGGACTGAGGCCCCGCCCGCGAGGGTCTTCAAATACACTGGGAGACAGGTTATGTAACTACAATTGTGCAAAAAAAAAGATAACACAAAAGCACATAGGACAGGATAACTGAAACATCCAAGCAGCGGCTGTGGAAATTGACGAGGCCTCTGTACACAGAGACAAAAATCACTTTTAACTTCCAAATGCACAAGAAGGCAAAATGCAGGTAAGATAATACAGTCATATAACAGCATCACAAAAGCTCTGCCCAAAACACTGATTTCCTCATTCTCACTAAGCAGAAATTATATCCTTTGTTTCAGTACCAAAAAAAAGGTTTTTGTCACAATTTTGAGACTTCATTTTTCAGTGTTGGTAAAGTCTCAATTAAATTCGTCCCCATGAAAACGTGTCTTCCAGTTTTGAAGTGGAGTCAGTCAACATAAAAGCCTTTCCCAGTCCCCATCACCCTGCAGATGGTGAGGCACGTACATCCCCTACCAGGTCACTATCTCGGGCTGGTGGCCCTCGGCTAGACACTTACCCACAGCCAGGCAGGTGGTGACACTGCAGAACTGGGCCAGCTGCCTAGTGACTGAGTGCACCTGGATGCCCAGCTCTCGGGTGGGGACCAGCACCAGCACCCGGGTCACCGGGGCTTGGCGGGGCTTGTAGATCAGACGCTCCAAAACCGGCAGGGCAAAAGCTGCAGTTTTACCTGGAGGGAAGGAACAAGGAGCCATGAGAAGGGGGGCCCTTCCCTCCAGACTGAGGCTTCACCCAAGCATGGAAAACCTACATCTCAAGAGAAGGAACTCAATTTTTAAATAGCACTTATCTGGGAAATACAAAAAAGCATTTTAAAAAATCACCTACAGTTGAGTCAACAAGAGAGAAATATCTACATAATGGTATCTGTATTATCAATCTTTTCATTTTTTTTGGACAGAATTTTTTTTTTTTGAGTTGGAGTCTCCCTCTGTCACTCAGACTGGAGTGCAGTGGCCGCTTCTGGCCACCGCAGCCTCGACCTCCTGGGCTCCAGCGATCCTTCCGCCTCAGCCTTCCGAGTAGCTGGAACTACAGGCACGCGCTACCACGCCCGGCTAATTTTTGATTTATTGTGGAGATGGGATCTCGCCAAGTTGCCCAGGCAGGTCTCGAACCCGCGGGCTCAGGCAATCCACTCACCTCAGCTTCCCAAAGTGCGGGATTACAGGCTGAGCCACCTAGCCCGGCTGGACAGAAATTTTTTTAAAAGCTTTGGCCAGGTATGGTGGCTTGCAACTATAATCCCAGCACTTTGGGAGGCAGAAGCGAGAGGACTGCCTGAGCCCAGGGGTTCAAGACCAGGCTGGGCAACTTGGTGAGACCTCGTCTCTACAATAAATCAAAAACTTAGCCGGGCAAAGTAGTGCACAGCTGTAGTTCCAGCTACTTGGAAGGCTGAGGAGGAAGGATGGCCTGATCCCAGCAGGTGGAGGCTGCAGAGACCATGAGCTTGCCACTGCACTCCAGCCTGGGCGACAGTGAGACTCCGACTCAAAAAAGAAAAAAAAAAGAACCATACTGTTCCATCTGTCTCGGGGAAGAAACAAACTAGGCATTCTGTACACTCCTGCTCCAAAGACAACACAAAGCTCCCCTGAAGACTTCAAGAGCCATTAAAACCACCAATCCAATATGAATTTCTGTGCACTTTTTGAACAGTTCAAAAAACCAAGCATCTTTAGAAAACTCATCTTTGTTAAGTCAACCTGGTGTCCTGTTCTGGGTTCAACACCCTCCCCTCGCCTCTGCATCCCCATCCTTCTTACCTGTCCCAGTGGCTGCACAGGCACAGATGTCCTTGCCCAGTAGACCCACAGGGATGCAAGCCTTCTGGATGGGGGTGGGCTGCTTGAAGCCCATGGCTGTGATGGCCTGAGGAGAAAAGACAGGGTCAGACAAGGTGGGGTGGCCTCAGCACAACCACAGCAGAGGAGGCTTCCAGACCAGAGGTGACTGTACCAATACCTCCAGCCACTCATTCCACATTTACCAAGCACCTACTACATATGAGGTGCTGTTCTAGACAGTGAGGACATGGCAGTAAGCAAAAGAAATAAAAGTCCTGTCCTCAGGAATGGTCCTGACAGAAAGAAACAGACTAAAAAACCACCACATGTCATGTGGACACAAATGCTATGGAGAAAAATACAGCAGTCAAGAAGGCTGGGGAAGGCAGCAGGGTGAATGGGTGGGGAGTTCATGGTACAGTTGTCAGGGAAAGTTTCCTTGAGCAAGGGATGTTGAGGGAGCACCCCAACAGATTTCTGGAAGAGTCTTCCAGGCAGAGGGAACAGCAAGCACAAGGCCCCGAGGAAGAGGATGCCTGACCCGTCAGAGCCAGCAAGGAGGCCAGAGGGCCACAGCAGAATGAGTGTCAGAACACGTCATCAGAGGGGACCAGTAGGGGCAGAGCCTTGTAGGTCAATGGAAGGACTTTGGTTTTTCAGCCAAGTGACACTAAGAGCCACTAAGGGGCTGGGAGAAGAGAGCCAGGATGGAACCTACTGTTTAAGAGGGTTCTTTGGCAGTTGTATGGACAAGAGTCGAGGGAGGCAAAGAGAGGGAAGCAGAGATTCCAGATGGAGCTACCCAGGTGGGAAACCCGGGCTGTCAGCAGCAGTTGTTACCTTCAGAAGAGGGCGGGAAAGGTTCATGTCCTGGAAAGACAAGCTTTCATCATACTGAGATGCGTCTTCAAAAAATCCTCCTACTTCCTATACCAGAAAATTAAAAGACCAAGAACGAGGATTCAGCAAACAGGGTCCAGGGAAGCCACATGACCTTAAAACGCTTTCAGGTGGCCACAACAAGCCACGCGTGGTCTTGCCAGCCCTGCTCACCTGGCCTTTCTTCTTCTTCTTTCGATCCTTTACTTTGAGTGTGTCTGTGGAGAAAGATCGAGTCAATGACCCCAGCTTTGACTTCCCAAGACCCTGCACTCTGCCAGACACTGGCCTAAGTACCAATACGGGTGATCGCACCAAACCCACATGTCAGACTATGAGAGGGAGACTGCCACCAGCCTCATTTCAAAGAAGGGATGATGGAAGCAGTGCAGTGAAACCACTCACCTAAGGTGGGCAGGACGTGAACCTGGCTAGTCGGGTCCAGAGAGCAGGATCTCAGCCACTACGCTATGTCATGATACTTTAGCGCTCAATTCTGCAGGAAATACTATTTGAGCATCTACTATGTGGCGGGACCCATCAGGTGTGGGTCACCCCAAATAAGTCTGAGTCATGGGAGCATCCAGCGGCTGTGTGGAGCTAGAGATGGGGAAGGGGCAAATGGTCTGCAAATACTACACCCCCCAAACAAAATACCAAGAGAAGAGAGACCCTAACAGACAGGAGTTCAGAACCAGGGCATGGTGGCACTCATCTATTGTCCCAGCTACTCAGGAGACTGAGATGGGAGGACTGTTTGAGCCCAGGAGCTCGAGGCCAGCCCAGGCAACAATGACACCCCATTCCCTCCCCCTCCAAAAAAAAAAAGAAAAGAGAAAGGTCAAAGCAGCAGGGAGGGAATCATTAAAAATTGTGCTGAGCGCAGTGGCTCAAGCCTGTAATCCCAACACGTTGGGAGGCCGAGGTGAGAGGATTGCCTGAGTCCATGGGTTCGAGAACAATCTAGGCAAAACTTGCCGAGACCTCATCTCTACAATAAATCAAAAAATTAGACAGGTGAGGTAGTGCATGCCTGTACTTCCAGCTACTTGGAAGGCTGAGGCGGAAGGATCACCAGAGCCCAGGAGGTAGACGCTGGGATGGCCATGAGTGTGCCACTGCACTCCAGCCTGGGTGACAGAGTGAGGCTCCAACTCAAAAAAAAAAAAAATTGTGCAGCTAGGCACAGTGGCTCATGCCTGTAATCCCAGCACTTTGGGAGCCAGAGGCAAAAGGATTATCTGAGCCCAAGGGTTCGAGACCAGTGTGGGCATTAGTGAGACCTCATCTCTGAAGTAAAAACATAAGCTGGGCATGGTGGCGCATGCCTGTGGTTCCAGCTACTTGGAAGGCTGAGACAAAAGGACTGCCTTGAGTCTAGCAGGTAGAGACTGTGGTGGCCAAGCATGCCACTGCACTCCAGCCTGGGCAATGGAGTGAGACTCAGTCAACAAATAAACAACAACAACAAAAAAGACAAATATTTGTGCAGAAGAGCAGGGAAATTCCTACTATACAAAGGTGGATGCCTTCCAGCTTCCTGTTCCTTCCTGATGCCTCCATGGCATGCTGCCCACCTGCTTGGGTGAGGATGTTCTCCTCAGCTGATGAATAGTCGGTCTCTGACTCTTCGTCCTCTGAACCTTCCTCATCTTTCTCTTGAAGGCCCTCCTGCTCCTCCGCGTCAGGGTCCTCCTCTGCTTCTTTCTCCTTCTCCAGTTTCTCAGACTTGGCTTCTTTATCCTGGAGGAAAAATTAAAATTAAGGGCGACGACAAACATCAGGAAATTCAGAACCCAAGAAAAGCAGAACAAAGCTCTAAGCCTGGACACGCCGTGAGGATTCCTCGTGAAGACCAATTACGGCACACGGACAACAGGGCCTGCCCTGGCTGCACCCCAACTCCATGAGGCCTCACAGGGAGATGGAGCCGAGCCAAGAGGAAAGCTCAGGGTGAAACTACTAGCAGGAACCGCTCTTCCGCTCACCTCCGTTTTCCTTTTCTTTCGAACTTTCTCAATCTTCTCATCTAATGTAGTGGCTGCCCTCTGCAGATAAAAACAAAGAGATGAAAAAAATACATCCTTGTGGGAAAGAGACCGAGCAAGGTTTCTCTGAGGGGCGAGCCTAAAAATGTTAGTACAGAAAAAGTTTGCCTGTCCTTGGACAGATTAATCAATCTGCAGATTATTCACGGCAAAGAAAACATCCATATTAAATAAATGGTCTACTTGTGGAAAAACTATAAATTAACAAGAATCACTACAAACATCCACATTCTAGGAGGTTTTTACTATTTAAAACTATATAGGCTGAGCACGGTGGCTCATGCCGGTAATCCCAGCACTCTGAGAGGCCAAGGCAAGATTGCTTGAGCCCAGGAATTCAAGACCAGCCAAGGCAACATGGTAAGACCTCATCTCTTAAAAACCCTCACCTCTAAAATAAAAAAATTTTTTTAAAAATTAGTTAGGCATGGTGGCACATGCCTGCAGTCCCAGCTGCACAGGAGGCTGAGGTGGGAAGATTGTGCCCAGATCGAGGCTGTGGTGAGCCATAATGGTGCCACTGTACTCCAGCCTGGGCCAGAGTGAGACTCCACCACACACACACAAAAAAAAACCTTCCAAATTGTACCTGTACAGTGAATGTGCATATAATTGCAGTCTCCAAAGTCTACAATAAATCCATTTTACAACATTTATCTTTTAAATTAATCAAGCCTGTGGGTTGTGATCTCTCCCCCATCCATCAAAACTGCCCTGTGTAATTTCTTTTTTTATTATTATTTTTTTATTTTTCTAATTATTATTATTTTTTGAGTTGGAGTCTCACTCTGTCGCCCAGACTGGAGTGGAGTGGCAGCTCCCGGCCACCGCAGCCTCGACCTGCCGGGCTCCAGCAATCCTTCCGCCTCAGCCTTCCAAGTAGCTGGAACTACAGGCACGCACTACCACGCCCGGCTAATTTTTGATTTATTGTAGAGATGAGGTCTTGCCAAGTTGCCCAGGCGGGTCTCGAACCCGCAGGCTCAGGCAATCCACT
>CAUYQG010149061.1:0-12342 GCA_963574415.1 Tarsius wallacei
TGAAGGGTGTATTGTTAGCCCGTGTGTCTGTAAGTGGCTACTTAAGAAAAGAGTACAAGTTCCTCAAAGATCATGGTGGGATTATGAGTGTAGTTTAGTTGGGACTCACAACCTCCTGTGATTGTCAGTGATATTTTCGAAGTATTCTCATGAAGTAACACATAGTAGATGGCATTACATTGCAGTGCAATTTGCAATCTATGGCTTCAGGCAAAATAAGGATTCTGCCTGGAAGATCTATGCAAATTCTTCAGACAAGTAGTCTCTCAACTTCTTAGAGGCATCTAGCTTATAGTAGCCAACCTATGAATTTCCAAGGTTTTTAATTCAAATTTTCCTGACATGCCTACCCTTTTTTTAAACCTAAGAAATGAGACATATGTGATCCAATAGTTTTCTATGACAACAAAGCTTCATTATTTTGTGAGTGTGTCGTCACATTTATTTGTCACAGAAGAAGAAAAAATATGTGTGTGGGCAACTTTAGAGAACAATTAGCTTTTGACAGTTTATGTTCTGTTGGGGAGACAGAGACCACAAGCTGAAAAAAATGAAAGTAATTTATAGTCCTATTTCCAAATTCACACATTTCCCAATATGCTTGTCAGACTAACAAGGGAAAATGCTTGTGACGCTTAATCATTTTCGAGTACCCAATCATTACAGAGAAATGTTTATGAAAAATGGACACAAAGGGGGCTTAGTACATGGCTTCCAGCAACAATGTTTATTAAGGGCTAGGTAGAAGAAAAAGCAGAACGAATGCATCCAATACCCTTTAACATACACATAATAACAAGTTTTTTTTTAGTTATTGATCTGAACACATCCAAAGTTTTGAAATTACTCTTGTAAATATTGTTCCTTTAATTCTACAGGTGGTATTCTTTTGAACTGGTTAAGAAACGAAATGGCAGTTACTTAATATAAATAAGGAATGATTATTAGAAAATATATAAATTAGATTCCTCTACAGACGACCACCCATGGACCGATCAACTGTTTTGTAATTTTAATTTAATTTAACTTTGCAGAAATGTACAGGGTACAAGTGCAATTTTGTCACATGCATAGACTATGCAGTGGTGAAGCCAGGGCTTTTAAGGTATCTGTCTCCCAAATAACATACCTTGTGCCCATTCAGCCATTTCTCATCACCTACCCCCATCACCATCCCCACCTCCCATTCTTCCGAGACTCTATCACCCATCATTTCAGTCTCTCCATCCATGTGCACACAGAAGTTAGCCCCCACTTGGTAAGAACATACAATAATTTGTCTTTCTGTGTTGGGTTGTTTCACTTGAGATCATGGCATCCAGCTCCATCCATACTGCTGCCAAAGACATGATCTTGTTCTTTTTATGGCTTAGTAGCATTCCATGACATGTGCGCGTGCGCGCAGGGGTCTTTTGGATATAACAATTTCTTTTTATTTGGGTAGATGCCCAGTAGTGAAATTGCTGGGTCAAGTGGTGGTTCTATTTTTAGTTCTGGGAGAAATCTCCACATTGTTCACCATGGAGGTTGCACCAATTTGCATTCCCACCAACAGTGTATGAGTTCCTTTGTCTCCACTTCCTTGTCAGTGTCTGCTATTCTTTGACTTTTTGATAACTGAGCTGATAAATGCTATATTTATAATCATTACTGTCAGCAGTAGAACTATTCTTGAACTGTACAAATATATGTGGTTTGCAGATAACACCATTTTCTCCTGAAACACACTTTCTGAAGCATTGCAAAATAACTGGCTTTTGATATTTGTTTGCTTTTTCCTTAGGGAAGACCAAAAACAAGTGTCCACATAATGTCATGTCATTGTCTACCAAATGAAAGCATTCTGTTTTGTCCCTAGAAATCGTTGTCCTCTCAAAGAGGATCACGGCTCTCAATTTAAAGAACATTAAGGAATAAAAAGCAACAACACTTCAAAACTGCTTTAACAAAAAAAGCTGAAATAATGGTTGCAAAATGACTTCCCAAACCAGCACTTAATAAAATGTGAACAATTATGAATAGCGATAATTCTGAAGAGAATTATTTCTTCAAGAAGCTAAAATAACACTCCTAACTTCTTGGTAATCTGCTCTGAGACAGTGAAGTCACTCAATAAGACCTCGGAGAATGCAGAAAAATAAGCAATGATCATATCTCAGATTATTCCTCTCAGAGACTCAAAGTCTTCATCATGCTCTTGACAGAAAAAGGTTAGCAAAATTGTTAAATCGAAGTTACCCCAAAAAGGCATATATTACAAATATTTGATATTTCTAATCAACGCTAAGCTATTGGTTGTGAATGTCAAAGGCACACGACTCTTTTCTTGCCCAGGTAAAGGATGGAGCCATCTTGGGTAGACATTGGCTACAGAAAATCCTGTGGACAAAATCAAGACTGTTTATGAGTCAAAAAACTCCGGGTCTGTTCTTGGGCTTAAATAAACATTAGGTCAAAGAAATGAGTTCTAAGTGATATTTGTGGCTGTGATAAAATTAACCTGACAAAAGAAAAACTTTATACGCACACATATATAAATATATGTATGTGTGCATAGATATATACATATGCTTACATGTACCAGGGTGCCAAAAAATGTATACACATTGTAAGAGAGGTTAAGAAATGTTCACCGTAATCAGAAGTGCCTGGACTCTGATCGTGACCACTTTGAGCACCTCTTGTTATTGCAGAAGTCAAATGTGACTTGTACTCATCTTACTGAGTATTACAATTTTAATACAGTTTTTTTTTCCTTTCTGAAAATGTGTTTACATTTTTTGGCACCCTCTGTATTTGTACTTGTAACATAAATGTCTGCTTCCTTTCTAAAACTCGGGATAATGTACACATGTACATATTGTGTTTGTGTGTGAGTGCAGAAAAATAAATTGATACTATAACCTAACAACCAAGAGATAACCAGTGTTATTTATCTAAGAAATTTCCCCTCTATTAGATATTATGAGCCTATGGGGTACAATTTTCACTATCTGGAGAATGGGCCACCCATCTCTATACAATATGTCCATGTAACAAACATGCATGCATACTATCTGAGCC
Source organism: Tarsius wallacei (assembly GCA_963574415.1). Classification (NCBI taxonomy): domain Eukaryota; kingdom Metazoa; phylum Chordata; class Mammalia; order Primates; family Tarsiidae; genus Tarsius; species Tarsius wallacei. Next base: position 3,064 of record CAUYQG010149061.1, read on the forward strand.
TAAAGTAAAATGGGAAAAAATGAGCAAAGTCATTGCTCATGAAACAGCGTATTTTTACACTGACGTTCAGCTAGAAGTACTATCCCATGCAACTAGAAATTCTTCCAAATAGACATTCACACGTTACATAATATGTGATCATATTAATGTGTCACATTTTATAATTCCACCTTTGTTGGATCGTTTTTCTTGTTACTATGATGAATGATTTCACATTGAACATCTTGGTACATAATTTATGTTCTTAATTTGATATCACATCTCTGTATTGAATCTTATAAGTGAAATCTCTGAGTCAAATTGTATTGAAGATGTTGAAGCTTTCTGTATATACTGCAAGATTTTTAAAAAACAACCTATTTCTACTGGCCCTAGAAACATGTTAGAATGCCTGTTTTGTGGTGTCTCCATCAACACTGAGAACTCTTCCTGAAAGACATATGGTTCATCTCCTGCCAGGACAAAAGTCACCAACTGACTGTGGCTTTACAAAGCATTGTCTCTGCGGATTTACAATGTTGCTAAAGCTTTGAATCCACAGACCTGAGGGAGGATCAAACTGCCAATCGCATTTCTAGGTAAGTCTTTGACAAAGAGTGTGAGTTACCTCTCACACTCCGGGGTGTCTTAGGACACCAAGTGCTGGTTCTCTGAAGAGAGGAGGAATCGGCCATTTCTGCTTTCTTCAGTGGTCTGTTTCTGGGCGGAGGGGACGCATTAGCTCTGACCCAGCCACTGGAGACCACCCCTCCCAAAGATATTGGGAATAGGAAATTCCAGAAAATGTGTTTATGAAGAAGAAAGTGATCCTTCTGTAGGGGTGGCCAAGAGGAGGGTGTCTGTGGCTTTCTATGGATGTGGGTCGGATTCGAGTGTTATATAAAAACCACAATCAAAGGACAACGTTGCCTTAAAACTTTCGGATTGAAAATTGCTCCGTCAAAGAGCTAGTACGTCACCCTCTGATTCTTAAAGTGATGCTACAGTGATTGACCCGAAAGAATATTGCAATTCTAAAATCTTTACCTACATAATGCTTTAACTTATAAATACTTCCTCTCTAAAATACCAGAAACTGATGACAGTCGCCAAATTTTTAAATTGTAAAAATTTTCTTAGCCATCATCTCCATAGAAAAAATAATGTAGTGATGATAAAAAATTAAAAAGTGTTTACTAAGTCTCTCCTGTTTCTCTGTTGGATATTGAACAGAGAATTGTCATTATTAAGAATAAAACTGGCTTAAAATGTGAGGAAAAGTTATTTGTGTTATTATTACTTATATTTATATTTTGGATAAAAGAAGAGCATCATTACAATTTATAAATAAATTTATATTATTTATTTATTATTTACAATGTTATTTATATTGTGGATGATTTATATTTTTGGATCAAAGAAGAAGATCATCATTACAATATATGTCTACATTGGGAATATATTCTAAGGATTTTGAGAAATACTTCCATGAGGGTGGGACTCATCTTAATCGAACAGTTTCTCATCAAAAGGCATTTTGTGAGGTCTTTTTTGTAATGTGATTTAATCACGGGATAAAACAAGTTTGCTGGATCACAGGGAATTTTCTGAGGCCCTAGCCATATTTCAAAGCCTATTACATTTAAAAGACAAATCACCTAATCGTTAAAGGCTATGTCACTCTTTTCCCTGAAGCCTTGCCATGTGTAGTTGGCCAAATTTTTCAAATATTATTGTTCAGAATAGATGCCAGAACCAGGTCCTTTTATTCAGATCTCTAATTTTTAAAAAATGTTTATCAAACATTCTACAGATTTCTTTTTTTTTTTTTTTTTTGAGTTGGAGTCTCACTCCGTCGCCCAGACTGGAGTGCAGTAGCCGCTCCCGGCCACCGCAGCCTCGACCTGCTGGGCTCCGGCGATCCTTCCGCCTCAGCCTTCCGAGTAGCTGGAACTACAGGCGCGCGCTACCACGCCCGGCTAATTTTTTGATTTATTGTAGAGATGAGGTCTCGCTTGGCCAGGCGGGTCTCGAACCCACGGGCTCAGGCAATCCACTCACCTCAGCCTCCCAAGGCACGGGATTACAGGCTGAGCCACCGAGCCCGGCTACCCCTACTTTATTTTATAAAGAACGATCTACCCAGCCCCTGAATATACATAACCTAACTACTAGTTTCCATCCTTGGCTGATTTCTTTAAGCCTCACCAGCTGGGCTTCCATTTGGATCACAATACTGTCCCTGCTTTTGCCCAGGACATCACCAAAGAGTCACTTCTGGTTTTCCTCTCACCTACCTTCTCAGCAGAATCATTTGATCAGTCTCTTTCTCTCTCCTTTTCTTTTCTTTTCTTTTTTTTTAGAGACAGAGTCTCAGTTGCTCAGATTGGAGTGCAGTGACATGATCACAGCTCACTGTAACCTTGAACTCCTGGGCTCAGGTGATCCTTCTGCCTCAACCTCCAGAGTAGTTAGGACAACAGGCATGCAGCACTGTGCCTGGTTAATTTTATTTTTCTCCTTTGAGTCAAAGTCTCATTCTCTCGCACAGGCTGGAGGCAGTGGCATGCTCATGCCACCATAGCCTCGACTCTCTGAGCTCAGGTGATCCTTCCACCTCAACATTCCAAGTAGCTGGAACCACAGGCATGCGTCACCACACCCAGCTAATTTTTTGATTTATTGTAGAGATGAGGTCTTGCCAAGTTGCCCAGGCTGGTCTTAAACCCCTGGGCCCAGGCATTCCTCTCACCTCAGCCTCCCAGAGTGTTGGGATTATAGGCTTGAGCCACTGTGCCTAGCCTGGTTTTCTTTTCTTTTCTTTTTTTTGAGTTGGAGTCTCACTCTGTCGCCAAGACTAGAGTGCAGTGGCACACTCCTGGTCACCACAGCCTCAACCTGCTGGGCTACGACAACCCTTCTGCCTAAGTCTTCCAAGTAGCTGGAACTACAGGAGTGCGCTACCATGCCCGGTTAGTTTTTGATGTATTGTAGAGACGAGGTCTTGCCAAGTTGCCCAGGTGGGTCTCGAACCCGCAGGCTCAGGCAATCCACTTGCCTAGGCCTCCCAAAGTGCTGGGATTACAGGCTGAGCCACCGAGCCCAGCCCTTTTTTTTTTTTAATTAAAAAAAAATGTTGGCAAGACTGATCTCGAACTCCTGGGCTCAAGCCATCCTCCTGCCTCGGCTCCCAAAGCATTGGGATTACAGGCATAAGGCTCTGTGCCTGGCCCAGTCCCTTTTTCTTAAAATATTTTCTTCCTTTGCCTTCTCCTTTTTGTTTTCTACCTCCCATGTGGCTGCTTCTCTCAATCTTTTTCGATAGTTTCTCTTGCATCCATCAGACCTTTTAAAGATGGCAGCACCCAGGGTTCACAGGGATTTTATCCAGTTGCTGGCTCAGTGCTCTCTGGGCTGTTGCTGGCTACATGCCAAGTATGTTCTCACCTTAGGGAATTTGCGTTGGCTCTGCCTAGAATACCCTTCTCACAGGTACTCACATGCTAACTCTCACCTCCAAAATCTGCTGAAAGTTCACCTTCTTAGTGAGGCCTCCCTGGCTGTGCTATTTAAAATCCTAAGCCAACTCTATCCCCAAATCCTAATTATTATTTTTTCTATTATTTTCATAAAACGTATCACCTTCTAAGATATTTTATAATTCACTGCTATATCACTGGTATCTAATACATTCATCAATACATAATAGGCATTCAATATATATTTTAAAAATAAGGCCAGGCTCAGTGGCTCAGCCTGTAATCCCAGCACTTTGGGAGGCCGAGGTGAGGAGCTCGCCAAGGCCAGGGGTTCGAGAACAGCCTGGGCAACTTGGCAAGAGCTTGTCTCTACAATAAATAAAAAACTTAGCCAGGCCTGGTAGTGCGTGCCTGTAGTTCCGGCTACTTGGAAGGAACTACAGGCTTAACCCAGCGGGCAAAGTCTACGGTGGCCTTGCACGTGCCATTGTGCTCTAGCCTGCGAGACAGTGAGACTCCAACTGAAAAAACCTCTACAGGTTGGGCACAGTGGCTCACACCTGTAACCCCAGCACTTTGGAAGACTGAGGTAGGAGGATTGGTTGAGCCCAGGAGTTCGAGATCAGCCTGGGCAATTTGACAAGACCCTGTCTTAAATAAATAAGAAAAAGTAATTCCAGCGACTTGGGAGGCTGAGGCGGAAGAATCGTCTGAGCCCAGTAGGTTGAGGCTGTAGTAGCCGTGATTGTGCCACTGCACTCCAGCCTGAATGACAGAGTGAGAATCTCCACTCGAGTGAATGAACGAATGAATGAATGAATAGGTAGCCAGTTGTGGTGCCACACACATGCAGTCCCAGCTACTTGGGAAGATGAGGTTGGAAGATGTTTGAGGCCAGGACCTCAAGACTGTAGTGTGATATGATTGCTCCTGTGACTAGCCACTATACTCCATCCTAGGAATATAACAAGACCCTGTCTTTAAAAAAAAAAGTCTAAAAAATGAAATAAATGAAAATAATTGGGACTGTTATAGTGAAAAAGAGGAAACGGGTGGAAGACACAAAAAGTATCCTTTTTTAAAATCAGATTTTTTTGGCCAGGCCCAGTGGGTCACACCTATAATTCCAGCACTTTGGGAACCCGAGGCAAGAGGATTGCCTGAGCCCACAGGTTCGAGACCAGTCTGGGCAACATGATGAGACCTCGTCACTACAATAAATCAAAAAATTAGCCAATCATGGTAGCGCACGTCTGTAGTTCCAGCTACTTGGAAGGCTGAAGCAGAAGAACCGCCTGAGCCCAGCAGGTTGAGGCTGCGGTGGCTGGGAGCGTGCCACTGCACTCCAGTCTGGGCAACACAGTGAGACTCCAACCCCTCCCCCCCAAAAATCAGATTTTTTTCTATAGGCTTTTTTCATGATTAGTCATAGATTTGTGATTTTTCCTAACATTCCCTGTTTCTGAATTATTCTTGGACAATTCTTGTCCTGTAATATATGATCCTACTTTTTGACTATCAAAGATGTTATTTGTTGCTGACAAAACTCAAGAAGATAGGCAAGTGTGACCTGCATAATTGGGATTGTGCACCCTACCTGCATATTATTGAAACTTATGAATAAGAACTAATTCCTATGACATAGTAACAGCCCAGGCTTCCTTACTACACTATATATATATGTGTGTGTGTGTGTGTTTCTTTTCTTTTGAATCAGAGTCTCACTCTGTCACCCAGGCTGGAGTGCAGTGGCACGCTCATGGCCACCATAGCCTCGACATGCTGGGCTTGGGCAATCTTTCCACCTCAGCCTTCCAAGTAGCTGGAACTACAGGCTCGAGCCACCATGCCCAGCTAATTTTTTGATTTATTGTAGAGACAAGGTCTCACCAAGTTGCCCAGGCTGGTCTCGAACCCCTGGTCTTAGGCAATTTTCTCACCTCCACCTGCCAAAGTGCTAGAATTAGCCGGGCTCGGTGGCTCAGCCTGTAATCTTGTACTTTGGGAGGCTGAGGTGAGTGGATTGCCTGAGCCCGCGGGTTCCAGACCCGCCTGGGCAGGCGAAATCTCATCTCTACAATAAATCAAAAAATTAGCCGGGCATGGTAGTGCACGCCTGTAGTTCCAGCTACTTGGAAGGCTGAGGCGGGAGGATTGCCTGAGCCCGTGGGTTTGAGACCAACCTGGACAACTTGGGGAGACCTTGTCTCTACAATAAAGAAAAAATTAGCCAGGTGTGGTAGCACGCGCCTGTAGTTCTGGCTACTTGGAAGGCTGAGGCGGAAGGATCGCCGGAGCCCAGCAGGTCGAGGCTGGGTGACAGAGTGAGACTCCAACTCACAAAAAAAAAAAAAGAAAATAGCAAAAGTAACCCTAACAGAGTGGCAGGGATCCCAGTGGGGACTACAACAGATTTAATTGGATAAAATATTTCATTTTGTTTTGTTTGGGATTGGGGTTAACTGGAGCTTCTCTAACATTTACAACATAGTCTTCCTAGAAAAACTAGACCCAAGTGTGCTTACAATAAAAATACCAACAAAGCACTGAACATAAATTATCTTTCCAGTGAGGGTTATTTGTGTTGCATTCAGAAATTGCTCTGGGCCCAGTGCCGGGCTCACCCAGCACTTTGGGAGCCTGAGGTGGTAAGATTGCTTGGGCCCAGGAGTTCAGGACCAGCCTGGGCAATACAGTGAGACCTCATCTCTACAAAAAATAAAACTATAAAATTTAGCCAGGCGTGGTGGCACGTGCCTGTTGTCCCAGCTACTCTGGAGACTGAGGCAGAAGGATCGCCTGACTGTGCCACTGCACTCCAGCCTGGGCAATAGAGACTGCTGCTCTGTGGCCTTCTTACCTCTTTAACTAAACGTTATCATAGTTGCCAAAGAAACAAACAAAAAAAATCCAGTGAAATTTGGAAAGTTCTCTAAATATAATGTGATTGAGGAATGGTCCAAAGGAAAATAAAATAAAACATTCTTATTTAGCATTGGGGAAATAATGATATCTACATATTTATACTTAGACATTTCCTCTTAGACCCACTTACTTACTGATTGTTGAGATCTGGTTCCTTACAGTAAACAGCAAAAAAGTTCATTTAAAAAAACTGAATTTCTAGGTTTCTTCTTTTTTTGAGTTGAAGTCTCTGTCGCCCAGGCTGGAGTGCAGTGGCACGCTCATGGCCACCACAGCCTCGATCCACTGGGCTTAGGTGATCCTTCCACCTCAGTCTTCCAAGCAGCCAGAACTACAAGCACATGGTACCGCACCTGGCTAATTTTTTATTTATTGTAGAGACCAGGTCTCGCCAAGTTGCCTAGGCTGGTCTTGAATCCACGGCTCAGGCAGTCCTCTCACCTCAGCCTCCCAAAGTGCTGGGATTATAGGCATGAACCACCGTGCCTAGCCTCTGGGTTTTCTAATAGTGACAATATTTTAAAAGTGAATGGATGGTTACTTGGGTAGTTCTGAATGTGAAGTTTACGCTAAGTCCACAAGAATTATCAGGTTTAGAAAATGTAAATTATTATAATTTTTTTTGTGGAGATGAGGTTTCGCTATATTGCCTAGGCTTGTCTCAAACTCCTGACCTCAAGCAATCCTCTGCCCTTGGGCTCCCAAAGTTCCGGGATTAGAGGCATGAGCCACCACATTCAGTTTTATAAAATGAAAATTTTATAAATAAAATATCTTAGAATTATTTAATATTATTTTATAAAAGGAAGCTCTACAGAGAAATCATAAGAAAAAATTCACATTCACAAAAATCAAAAATTAACTTTCCTCTTTTTAAGAAAAAGCATCTATTGGTTACTTACTAGGCAAACGGCTTTGTTAACACTTGTCTTTCTACTGTGCAATTACCTGGTGCTTCTTTCCTCTTTGAAATCAGCTTCACTTCTTCTTTTTTTTTTTTGAGTCGGAATCTCACTCTGTCTCCCAGGCTGGAGTGCAGTGGCATGCTGATGGTCACCACAGCCTTGACCCGCTGGGCTCATGTGATCCTTCCGCCTCAGTCTTCCAAGTAGCTGGAACTACAGGGGCGCGCCACCACGCCCGGCTTTTTTAAAAAATTTATTTATTGTAGAGACGAGGTTTCACCAATTTGCCCAGGATGGTCTTGAACCCCTGGGCTCAGGCAATCCTCTTGCCTCGGCCTCCCAAAGTGCTGGGATTACAGGCTTGAGTCACTGCGCCGGCCGAGTTTCACTTCTATTATCTTCGCTTTATTAGCTTTGGAGGCTAAAGCAATGAAGAGAATTTTAGGCTATCTTGAGCCTAAAAACCATGAAAAGTTAACAAGAACAAAAGAAGACTATGTGAAATGATTATTTACAGAAACTACTGACAAGAACAGTTCTTGTGACTATGCGAATGGGGAAGGGGACCAGCCTTCTGCCTAACCACCTCATCATCACCTTCTGTCTCTGGTGGGTAGGTAGGGCCACACCATCACAAGGCCACTCCTAACCAGGAAGAGCAAAGCTGAGTTGCTCCTCTAAGCTTCCTCTGGGCGCTGGAGCAAATCCAGAGGAGCAGAAAACCCTGCTTTGGAGAGCTGAAGGATCTGTGTCCCAGAGAAAGTGAGACTTGAGGTGTGTGCCCCCTGGCGGCCAAGCGGTGAAGGACAAGGGTGACGATTCCAGTGTAACTGATTTGTGAATATTTACTTTCCTGAAAGTCGTGGGTTAGTGAAGGAGAATCTTCTCAACTTTAGACATAAAAAGTAAGACTCGTGGAAGGCCTCCCTTGGAGATTTAGAAACACGACTGTGGTAACTTGTGAGTATTCAGATCTTTTCTTTTTTCAGTTGGAGTCTCACTGTGTTGCACAGACTGGAGTGCAGTGGTGCAACAGGGTTCATTGCAGCCTCAATGGCAATCCTTCTGCCTCAGCCTCCCAAGCAGCTGGGACACCCACCATGCCAGGCTAGTTTTTTATACTTTTTGTTGAAACGAGGCCTTACTATGTTGCCCAGGCTGGTCTTAAACTCTTGGGCTCAAGCAATCCTCCCACCCTGGCCTCCCAAAGTGCTGGGATTACAGGTGTGAGCCACTGCACCCATCCTAAGTTTTCTTATTATGATAAAATACATGTTAAAAAATGTACTGTCTTTTTTTTGTTTGTTTTTTGAGTTGGAGTCTCACTTGGTCACCCAGGCTGGAGTTCAGTGGCATGCTCATGGCTGGGTTCAGGTGATCCTTCCGCCTCAGCCTTCCAAGTAGCTAAAACTACAGACATGTGCCACCATGGCCGGCTAATTATTTGATTTATTGTAGAGATGAGGTCTCGCCGAGTTGCCCAGGCTGGTCTCGAACCTGTGGGCTCACCTCAGCCTCCCAAAGTGCTGAGATTATAGGCGTGAGCCACAGCGCCCGGCCGTCTTAATCATTTTTAAGTGTACAGTTGAGTGGTATTCAATACATTAATATCATTGTGCAATTATCACCACCGTTCGTCTCCAGATCTCTTTTCATCTTACAAAATTGAGACTCTATATCCATTAAATCCTCACTGCTCCCTTTCTGCAATTCTTGGCAACCATCGTTCTATTTTCTATCTCTATGATTTTGACTATTCCAAGTACTTCATATAAGAGGGAATACACAGTATTTGCCTTTTTGTAACTGGCTTAGTCACTTAGCATAATGTTCTCAAGTTATCCAAGTTGCAGAATGTGTCAGACTTTTCTTTCTTTTTAAGGCTGAATAATAGTCCATTGTAAGTATATACCATATTTTGCTTCTTTATTCATCTGTTAATGGACACATGGGTTGCTTCTATGTTTTAGCCATTGTACATATACTGCTGT
>CAUYQG010149067.1:0-24866 GCA_963574415.1 Tarsius wallacei
ACATACTCATACCCTTAGCTGGGTCATGTATGATGCAAGTGTTTCCATCCTTGGTAGAGTGTGGAATATTCATAAAATGGATGCTGTACAGCGGTGAGAATTAAGTCATAAGAGGCAACAGCATGGATGGATCCGCAGAAACATAATGCCGAGGGAAACTTGACCAGAAAAACAGAGGCATAAATGTAAATAAAGCTCAAAGTTAACCTAAACGCATCTGAGACTTAGGCTACCCACATACATGAGAATAGGAGAGATGGTCCTTGGGGTGATAGGAGTGACTGGTAGGGGGAACGTGCTCCGACCACATTCTCTCTCTCGATGTGGTGCTGGTTATGTGAGAGTGCTCACTGTGAGAATGTGCACAGCTGTACCCAGGCTTCGAGGAGGTCTTCTGTGTATGTGATATCCTCTAATAAAGCAGTAAAATTATTCAATCAAAAGATAGTACATTTTATTCAATAAAAGACAGTAAATTAAGGAAACTCAAGTAACACTTGTCTAGAAAGTGTTCCCTCGCATATTTTTGTAGATGAAGGAACTAATTTTATTTCAAACTTATTGAGAGACATTTAACAATTTCGAGATTATTGATGTGGAAAATAATTTCTGTCTCATTCTGAAATTTTTTTTAAAAGTTCTTTAATTAAAGTAATAAAACCCTTATTATATTTGACCTCACTGGTATTAGATTAGAAAAGGAAAACCTCTAGAACTTTGGTTTTCATATTTCAGTGTGTATAAGAATCACCTGAAGAACTTGTTATAAATTCAGGTACCTGAGGCTTCACCACAGAACAAATCCAGTAGATCTGTTGGAATCCAGGAATCTGTGTAGTAATCATCCCATGTGATTTGCTGCAGGAAGAATAACTGTGAAAAAACTGATCTAAATGCTAAAGTTTACCCCAGGACTAAGATAGTTCCCAGTGGACAGAGGTCCCAATTAAGAGAGTATAGAGTCACCTTATAGATATAGTTCGTACCTAGAATATTAACTATTAAGATACACGATGAAATAATTATAATTTCTCAAACTTTAAAAAAGTACATTTAAATATTTATGCAATTGAAATGCTTCCAGTATAAAAAGATTTATTAAAATAATATATTTCAATGTAAGATTTGAAAGATATGATGGGAACAACAATAAAAGAATTACTATATATATATATATATATACACAAATAAAGATGTGTATGTTGTTAGGAATATAAGTTTGGGGGTTCAATAACTTGAACTCATTTGCAGCAAAATAAAAATGGTAAGTAAAGGCTAGAGACTTGAGGAGTTTTTGCAACCATGGGGGGCAAAACCCATTACTTCAACTTATTTTTGCTAGGTAGACTGCTTTCTTAAGGCACTGTGGACCTGCAAGCCATTCTGTTCCAAGAAAGGCCCATGTTTGTAGGGAAATAAGCGCATTATTATTAAGGAAATGCATCATCAAGGAAAAATGGCCAGTGAATATATAAATAAATTTAAATGGAAGTTTTCGTTCTAAATGACAATAATGACACATGGAAATGACAGAACATATAACAATATAACTGATGAAATTTTGAATTTAAACACACAAATATATACATTTACAAGCTATAAGCTGCTGAATAAATAATAATTTTAACTGAAAAACATACCTGTAAGTAAATAGAAATCACAACCCATGTGCTGAAAAATATGCACAGAAACACAAATAGAAACAGTTTTGGTTTCATGATATATTGCAGTTAAGACTTCAAAAATAGCCAGGCATGTGTCATCCCAGCACTTTGGGAGGCAAAGGCGAGAAGATTGTCTGAGTACAGGGGTTCGAGACCGACCTGGGCAACTTGGTGAGACCTCATCTCTACAATAAATTAAAAAATTAGCTGGGTGTGGTGACACACACCTGTAGTTCTAGCTACTTGGAAGGCTAAGGTGGAAGGATTGCCTGAGCCCAGGGAGTCGAGGCTTATGGTGGCCATGAGTGTGCCACTGCAGCCTGGACGACAGAGTGAAACTTCTACACAAAAAAAAAAAAAAAAGACGTAAAAAATAAATTTCAGGCAAGGCTCAGTGACTCAGCCTGTAATCCCAGCACTTTGGGAGGCCGAGGTGAGTGGATTGCCTGAGACCGCGGGTTCTAGACCCACCCGGGTAACTTGGCAAGACCTTGTCTCTACAATAAATCAAAAATTAGCTGGGTGTGGTAGTGTGTGCCTGTAGTTCTGGCTTCTTGGAAGGCTGAAACGGAAGGATCACTGGAGCCCAGCAGGTAGAGGCTGCGGTGGTCAGGTACATGCCACTGCACTCCAGTCTAGGCAACAGAGTGAGACTCCAACTCAAGGTAAATAAATAAATAAATAAATAAATAAATAAATAAATAAATAAATTCCAATAGCACCAATGCTGTCTATACTTACGGGAGTGAGTACTGCCTCATTTCTACTTCAGAGCAACCTAGTCAGGTGCAACACTGGTGAGAATTAGACTACATAAATAATATTATAATATTTTCAATAAAATCCCCTATAGAATTGTCAATTCTGTTATTACATGAGAGCATACACATATAAATTGCAAAAGTCAAAACAGGAATATATGTTTTAGTACATGTAAAATATACACATGGATATTAGCAAAAATTAACATGTACATGTATAGGATGCAAATACCTTTGCTTTTCATGTTCACAATGTATTTTGTTTCACCTATAAAGTTTTTTTTCTGTAAAGTCTCATAAGCCTCTATGCCATAGGCAATTAAAATTCCCCAGCACACTCTTTATCGACAGAAAAGGAAGACTCGCATAACGTAGGGAAGGATTGTTCTTGCTTCCCTGGGCTCAGGAGCCCAGCATCAGCTCTCCAAAACCTTTATTTCGTCATTTCTTTGAATGGCACAACTGCTCAGAAAAACATCTACTTCCTGTCTTCCTGGAATCCCAGTCTAATATCTAGGAAAACAAGGTCACAAGACACATTTAGCATTTCCCTCGCAAGGGATATTTTATTAATCAGGACAGTTGTTATTAAAACAACGAACGCCACTCAAGATGGAAAAGTGTCCATCATTTCCCAGATTTGGGGTCATGTCCCACTAGCTCCACCAGATGCTATTCCCTCGCTTCTGCTGGATGTATAATCATCTCCATGCACCTCCTGGCTACTAACGTTTCAAAGGATAGAATGCAAGGGGTGCGCCAATGAGTACACCTGTTTTTTCCGAGCTGGGCTTCTGCCATAAGTCCTATCTAGTAACCGCGTGCTAGTTAAACTGACTAGCTGTGGAAGCCTCAAGAACTGGATTGTCCTTTTTGCTAAGGTCTGAACCAGAAGTAAAGGACCCAGGTCCTTGCATCATAGCCCTTGAATCCCAACCAACTTTTTGAAACTTTCTGTAAGAAAAGAAGTCTCCAAAGCAAAGGAAAAGGAAAAAAGAAATGAATTATTCCAGAGATTCTTTTGAACTCTTTCCTCATTGCCTGAAGACCCGGCACCATCTGTAGGCAAGGCTGAGATAGAACATAGCGCCCAGAGCTCACAAACTGTGTCCTCTTGGCATTTCAAGGTCCTCCCCACAGTGGACCTGTGGAGAAGTGGGATGTTGCCAACATTTGCCAATCGGAAAATTATTTTCCAATAACTGCATAATGATAACGCATTAACTAGTCTAATAGCATCCCTATTTTTTCCTCTTAAGTATCTTACCATGCCGCTTTTCTTAAACACAAAAATTGTATACAGTTTTTTGTAGTTTCTTAACATACTTCAAATTATGACGACATTTTTATACTTGAATGAAGGAGGAGACAAAAACAATTTGTTAAAATATCTGTTTGGGGAGGACACTAAGAGAAAAACTTTAAAATAGGTGTGCAAATGACATTTATATGAAATTTTAAGATGATGATCATTATATTACTCAGCGGCATAATTTTTGTTGCAATATAAGAACTAGATAAAGCAGAAGAAAAGTTTCTAACTTGGAAGATAAGTTATGACTTTGTACTGATAGTTTCTAAGAGAAAATTAATTATGTCTCTTTTAATGGAGGGATAATAAGTCTACAGAAGATGGAGAGAAAAGACTATAAAACTTTTGATACTTGAATAAGGTATTTTAACTCCCTAATGAGGAATCAGTGACAAGTACCATAAAATCATGGATGGCCCAAAAAAGATTTGGTATGAGCCAGTTTTATTCAAGAATGAAAGAAAATCGGCATGAATAATAATTGGAGATTACGGGGAAATGCATTTAATCACACTTAACTTTAAGAAAATCTGATCTAAATTATATATTATTCATTTAAATGCTCATTATTTAAATGTACTAGATAGTAATTCTAGTAGACACTAAATATAGTTCTTTTAAGCACTCTTGTGTCTTAAAGGAGTAGAAAAAGGACATTGGTTTAAATCTCTCAGTTAATCATGCTTTTAGAAGTCTGGATGTTAATAAGAGGATATAGCCCAGCTCTCTCCTTATGCATAGTAGCAAAATATGAAAATGTGAACTGCGATTCTCAGAAGATTAAGAAAGTCCTTGAGTTGTCGCCTACATGACACATGCAGTTATATTTTTCAATGTCAGTGTAAACATATCCAAATTGTTTTCCTAGATTTTCAGCAAGCTCAGTTTACATGTTTATTTTAAATAATAGAGCTTCCTTTCTAAAAATGTGCTACAATTTCTGACGTTTGTAAATACATTTTGAAGTTTGAAGTTGTACTGGACTGTTCACAAAGGACTAATCAATTAGCCAGAGCATGGTCTTTGCTGTCAAGCAACCTCATATGCAACACCCTGTCTAGTTACTTGCCAGCTGGTCACGTTGAACAACTAAAGGAAGCCTACCAAATATCAGTTGTCAAGATGGCGATTCTTTGCTTTGAAAGCATAGCTTCAGTTAATAATATTTTAAGACTGTGTCATGTTGGGTTGAGAAAGTTGACTGCAGTCTGGAACTCTTCCTGGGTGGGTTTAGATGCTACAATCTTCCTTGCTTTCTTCGCTGGTGCCAGAGATAACAGAAGTCAGAAGTATGTTCACTATGACCAGGAAGGAGATTGAACCTTTGGAATTTGTGTTTTGAAGACTCTGTTTATTGCTACCAAATAGGAATTGGTCCCACAATTGTCTTCCACGTGTGGCCACGAGCTACCTCCTCCCTTGGTAGCAACCCACCCGCTACGCACGACACTTCCAGGGCCAGAACAAGAGCACGGGTGTTAGAAGAGAAGCCTGTTTTCGGAAAACAGATAACCAACAATGGCTTAATTTGCCTGGAAATGTTCCATCTTCCTGTGGAAGGATCTTTTTCCCTCAGAAAGCATATTCTATATGTCCAACACTACATATGTGCTAATTTCAGAAACTATCTCCTTCTTAGGTAATCAGTGTTCGTATTTCCACATCTTGTTTCCATTCCTGTATTTTCCTGAAGTATTTTCTTATTAACTGTTACCTGTTTGGTTTATAAAATTATGATTTTTGCCAAAGAAAATCAAAGGCGTTCCTTATGTACTTTAAGAGGTTAAGACTCTTCATTTAGCCAGATTATGACAGTATTGTTTTCTGGTTTATATTAAGATTTGGGTTTTGTGGAATCTTGGTTATCAAAATTCTTTACTCCTGTGGCCTACACAGAGAACATAGTATCTATTATTTTATTTTTTAAAAATTTGAGAACTCCCCGGCAGGTCGAGGCTGCAGTGGCCGGGAGCAGCCACTGCACTCCAGTCTGGGTGGCAGATTGAGACTCCAACTCAAAAAATAAAAAAATAAAAAATAAAAATAAAAATTTGAGAACTACTTACTCTATTTGAAAAAAATTATGCATTTATTAGTTTTCATCAATAACAGTAATTGGATATTTTTGAAGTCTTTCTTCCAGAGGATTTTTTTTTTTTTGCAGCATTTTCTTCTATTTGTAAAATTAGAAAGACTTTTAATACAATTCTATCTATTCTACTTAGTAACAATAAAATCTTAGGCATGTTACTCAAATTTTCTCACTTGATTTTCTTAATCTGTACGCTGAGTGAAACAATATAGTATAGGGCTCGTACAACAGTTCAACAAGAGTCTATCCCAGTAAACACTAATTTCCTTATGTCCAACTTTTTTAAAAACTTTTTCATGATCAAAATCTTTTGGGAATAATTTTAGATTCCATGGAGTTGTACAAAATGATACAGAAATGTCCTTACGTCCTTTGACCAGCTTCCCTCAGTGGTAGCATTTTGCAAAACTATAGTGCAACATCACAGACAGGCTTGACACTAATACAATCCATAGCTCTTGTTCAAATGTCCCATTTTATCTTGGCCTCTTTGTGTATTTGTTTACATTTGTATTTAAAAATAATGCTAAATGTATGAAAAGTTAAAAGACTATTACAAGAGCTTTTTTCTTTTTTCTAAATCATTTCAAATTAAAGTTGCCAAATTTTTGCCTCATCGCGTCCTAATATATTAGTTTAATTTTCCTAAAACTAAGAGTACTGTTCTACATAGCCACGGCATAACCATCAATATCTGGAAGTTAAATGGACACATACATCACTACCATCTAATCTGCAGGCTTGATTCCAGTTTCACCATCTCTCCAATAGCATGCCTTGTGGAAAGGATCTGTGGTATTCAGTTGTCATATCTGTTTAGTCTCCTTCAGCCTGGTTCATCCCTCTCTCTTGACCTGACTTGTGTGCAAACTTGACACTTTTGAGAAATATAGGCTGTGTACTTTGTATGTTCTCCAATTTTGGTTGGTCTGAATTTTCTTCATGACTTAATTCAAGGCAAGCATTCTGAGCAGAAATATCAAAGCAGTGATACCATGTTAGTCTCACTGCATCCTATCAAGTTGTGAACAAACTTGCTTTGTCCTGTTGCTGGTGATATTAACCACAGCACTTGATTAAGCTAGTATCTTCCCGGTTTCTTCATAGTAAAGATATTCTCTTTTACTTTTGCAACTGGTAAGTATTTTGTGCAGAGGGACATTGGATTATCCAAGTATTTTGTGTCTCATCTTTCTTTCACCTACATGTTCTATGTGCTTTGATGTTTTTGCTGAATTGCTTAAATCATATGTAAAAGAAAAATCTTTTACCTCTAGTCATTCATTCATATCTGCATACCTTCTTGTATTCCTAGCTCATTCAATTTGTTATAATCTGTTACTATCATTACTTATTTGATGATCAAATGGCCCCACATTTGACCAGAAGGAGCCCCATTCGGCCTGGCTTTGTGTCTCCTTAGCATGGTTCTATCATTTTCAGAGCATTTTCAATCTTCAAGTACAACTTCAGATACAAAAAAGATGTTCCTGGTTCGCCTGTTTCTATCCTTCCCCGTTCTAGTCATCAGCAGTTTCTCCAAAGGTTCCCTTTAAGTGGAGAATGGTATTCATAGACCAGGGTCTGAGTGAAAGTCATGCCCAGCGCTATGGGGGTATCACTGCACCAGGATCTCTCAGAGGACAGAACTAGGAAATATATCAATTAACTTACATATTATCATATTCTCTACCTAACTGGTTATCTCTGTCTATTTCTCTGTCTGTTGAAAACTGTGAGTTCACACTGGTATTTCCATTCCCAATCCAACATTACAGGATTTGTCCCGGTCTCTCCTTTTCCATATTGGTGCTTCTCTGTCCAGCAGGGACACTCTGACTCAGTTATTCTCAGTCTGTATGACGACTTGATCATTTCTCTTCATATGGACCCAATTCCCATCAAAGCCATCATAACCCACAGCACCCTACATTGTCACTACCCTCTTGGATGCCTTTTCCACATCACCTAAGCTTCAACATCCCATCCGAGACCCCACCACACTCTGCTCTGTCAGATCTTGCCCCAACTGGCCTGTGCTCACACAACCAGTGCCCAGCTGCCGCTAGAGTCTCTACCCCACCCCCTTACCACCCTTCACAAACACACACACCCCTGCACCTCACTCAGGCTCTGAAAACTCGCTGTCCCTCCCACCACTTGGAGGACAGTCTACTGGGGGCTTGGTGACTAATTTAGAAAGAAAGGAAGGAAGGCATGGAGAGAAGAGGGAAAGAAGAAGAAGAGAGAAAGGAAATGAGGGACAGAGTGAAGAAAGTAACGGGAGGGGGAAAGAAAGGATTTTGTTTTAAACCAAGAGACTTTTTTTTTTTTTTTGAGTTGGAGTCTCACTCTGTCGCCCAGACTCGAGTGCAGTGGCCGCTCCCGGCCACCGCAGCCTCGACCTGCTGGGCTCCGGCGATCCTTCCGCCTCAGCCTTCCAAGGAGTTGGAACTCCAGGCGCACGCTACCACGCCCGGCTAATTTTTTGATTTATTGTAGAGATGAGGTCTTGTTTGCCCAGGTGGGTCTCGAACCCGCGGGCTCAGGCAATCCACTCACCTCAGCCTCCCAAAGATGCGGGATTACAGGCTGAGCCACCGAGCCCGGCGTAAACCAAGAGATTTATTTATCATTCCTGTCAATGATCTGGCAGGGAACGTTCCTCATTTTAACTGGCAGCGTGCTTGTGTCAGGGAGAAAATGTAGGGAAGGAAAACCTTAATTCAGAATATTTAAAACAGGCCAAGATTCATTCCCTGAAAGTTCAGAGTGAAAATTCTCCTTCGTGCCCACAACCTCCACACTGTGTATCCTCCTGCTTTCTCGCATATAATGGGCACCCAGAGCCCTCAGACTCGTTGGACCTTGTGTCCAGCTCTCAGGCAAGTATTTGAAAATAAGTAAATAAGTAAACGCCAGTTTCTTTTCCAATAAGCCGATACACGTAAAATAGATGCATGATGTTCTTACTTACTTCAGATCTTTATCCGTGCAAATGTCTTCCCGAGGCAGCCAGATAGCTCAGCCTCGCTTTGCTTCCTGCCGTGCTTGTGCTTAAAGCCTAAGTCATGACTCAGCTCTTGACCTGTTGATCCCACAGCCACGTCCTCCCTGTCTGCACCACACCATGATCACGCTCTCAGTGGTGTCTACAACTAGTTCCTCGTTACTGGCAATAACAAATATTGCCAGCAATCACTTCTCCTTCGCTCAGTGTACAAAAATGAATGGTCAGCTGATCACTGAAGCATAGAGAACCGAATCAGAAACAGGATCCTTTGTGCTTTCTTCTGACACTAAGAAGGTGGGCAGGCTACAGCAGACAGATGCACCAAGGACAGTCTGTCCACGGCTTAGTGGTGCACAAAGGCAGGAGCACTCACACGCAGAGACCAAGAGACCCTGAGAATGTTATGAGAGACCTGGACCTAGGCTCTCAAGCCTTCCCTGGTGGTTCTGGTGAGAAGACACTCAGAACTTCAGTCAGGCTTACGGTAGGTTTTCTTTCCCCGTGATGTGGAGAGGTGCCCTATGGAATGTCTGGGGTAACAGTAGGAAAGTGATATAAAATGGAGGAAATTAAATGAGGCCCGCCCAGTAGGAGTCTTGCACTTCACTGCCTAGCGGTTCCTGCTCTCCACTGTTCTTTCCAGATGTACAGAACTCTCTTGAAATTAAAGAGGAAAAAGAATGGTTGGGGTGTTTAAAAATATGTAAGTGGATTCAATGACTATTGTGCTGGAAAGGTGTTTTTCAAGAGTACTTCCAGGAAAGAAAAGCTGTAGGTGAAATTCTGTTTTGGCTTTTCTGGCAACATCACTTTCCACCATGGGGATGGTGGCTATTTGATCTGGCGGGCATCTACTCTGCTTGACTGAGGTTTAACCCCCTGAACACAGATTAAGAACAAGTGCCAAGGTAGCTGCACAATGTCCCTGCTTCAGCTCCAAGTGGGCTGGCAGTTGCTGCCTATTAAAAAGTAAGATGTATGCTGTGAATTACAGGGGAATATTTTCCTTATGATTCGAGCCCAAAGGGAAATGAGGGAAAGAGTCACGATAGTCTAAGAGCTTTTTCTTTGTAATTAAGTTGCTTGAAATCTTCCTCCCATTCACCCTCCCTGTGGTGAATGGGACCTTTCTCCTGTTAGGGAAGGACTTGGCTTTCTAAAGGACGGTCGCTTTCCCCAGGGCACCCTATTGTAATGTCCCTCAGTGGTGAGTGATTCAACTTGCCTTGGTGTTCTTCCTCTTTCTAACCCACTCATCCAGTTTTTCTTATCTAAGAAGGGCAAACATGGTAGCTTAATCCTTGAAACTGTGATATGGCATGAAGTTACATACGCCCCCAACAAAGTCCCAGTTTTCTACCCCTCATGTTTTCTATTTCCTGTCATCTTCCAGCCCAAAGTCTGAAATAAAAGACCACATATGCTAGATCTAAGGAAAGGAGGCGTGGAATCCTGCAGAAGCAAGGTGACTTGACCATTTTTCCTCTACTCAGAATGTTCTATCCATCTATCCATCCACTTAACATCTACCTCCTGAGATTTACTAGCTGCAAGGTAGAATATGGCACACTTTAGGGGATATAAAAATCTATTAAACACAATCTCTGTCCTCAAAATTTAGATTCCAGTATGTAAGAAAAGATATTTTTAGAATAAAGGAAGCAGGTAGCCGAATAAGGCAAGGTCTGTACGTGCTAAACGTACTAGGGATGAAAAGACAGACGGGAAGCACAAACCAGAGAATTCTTATATTTATTTTGTTTTCTGAATCAGAAAATCATTTTGTGGGGAAAGTTACACTTGATTCGGAGCAGGAAAACACTGAGTTCCCATGGATAGAGAAAGCACGGGAGGAAAGGAATCGAACAAGGAAGAAGGGTGTCGATACTACCACTGGCAAAGAACTGAGAAGTATTCTGCTTTGCTGCAACACATGAGTTTCAAAGGTAGGGGTCTTGTGAAACGGCAAGAGCGCCCCACACCTCTAATGTCTGTCATCATGTTTACACATGATGGCGAATATTTCGTTTCTCAGATTGTCCATTCCAGTTCTGCCCCCAACTCCTCAGCAGTGCCTGAAAACCTCCATTTGTCCTTCTCCAAAGTGGGTCTGCTTCAACTGAAGTTTCAGCCCAAACCATCAACTCCTCAGGCCTGAGAATTACACATGAGTGATAGGGATTATGCAGCTGCAGCACCCAGTGAATTTTCAAAAACATGGACTCAGTGTTGGAAAGGGACGTGGGTGCCCTGAATACTTTCATAGTTTTTCCACAACTCCCCAACCCTTACCTACATATCTCCAGGCACAGGGATCTCACCGTTCCTGCAGAGAGCTCATTCATCCTTCTGAAAGACTTCACAATTAGACATTTACTTTTTCACATAAACATTTGAGTGAAAATCCTATGATCTCCTACACTCTGGAACTTCTCTCCAAAGGGATTGTTCTCAAGGACAGTCAGAAATTAGAAAATCTTCTTCTCTGGAGACAAACTAGTCTTCCTATATAAATTGATCACAGATGCTATGAACTGTATTTTATGCTCCCCAAAATTCACAACGGAACCTTGTCTTTTAATATGGTGGCATTTGGAGGTGGGGACTTTGGGACGTGATTAGGGTTTGATGAGGTCATGAGTACGGGATTTCCATGATGGGATCAGTGCCCATGTTAAAAGAAGAGGAGACACAGAATCTTGCTCTCTTTCTGCCATGCACACACCCAAACTGACCATCTAAGGACATGAGCAGAGAGAGGTCCTTTGCCAAATGTGTTGGCACCCTGAGCTCAGGCTTCCAGCCTTCAGAACTGTGATAAATTAATATTTATTGTTTAAGTCCCCAGTCAGGTGTTTGCTACTGCAGCCTGAGCTGACTCAGACAACAGGCTTCTCTCCATAGAGAGAAGCGCACACAGAGAACAACTCCCACCCTCTGACCCATAATTTGAAATGCTTACTGGATTGTTTTGTGTTTTTCCTACAAAATAACAAAAAACCTCAAAAATGCTTTCTAAAAATAAAAATCTTTCAATTAAGGATGAGTCATAGGAAAATAATTCATTCAACTCTCTCGGGGCGGGGGGGGGGGAGGAAAAAAAAGCAGCGCCTTTGTAAGCTTCTTTTCTTTATGACACGTTCTCTTAAGAAACCAACTAGCTGGCGTCTATAGAGTCTTTGTTCCCTAACATTTACAGCGTGGTCTCAGAAGATGGCAAGGCAGCAGCTGAGGAGGAGACGGTGGCTGTGGTGATTACACTCACAGGAACTGCTTACCACAGCCTGGGCTACCAAAGCCAATTTTGCGAAGGGAGATAATGTTAGGAGACTGGGGAAAACCACTGATTGTCAACAGCACTGTTGACTCTTATTAAACAAAGAGCAAACCTGCGCCCAGAGACCAGAAACCAAAATGGCTCCAAATATTTCTCTGGCTACAGGAGCATGTCTCCATCTCTGAATAAAGTAAAATAAACACAACAGTTCTGTATTTCTCAGTCTTGGAGAGAAATGCTTGTTTGTTACCAGTCCACCAATAGTGAGGTCCTGGATGCCAGATGGAATGGTCCCTTTTCAAACCTTCTCTCCTTATTTGTACGGGGGACCATCCCCTCTTTGAAGCTCTTTCCTCCTTTGGATGCAAATATATCAAGAAGAGCTAGAATGACTGCAATTCAGAGGCTGAATGTTTGTGATACTTGTTGACCAATGACATTTCTAGAAATCTTTTTACAAAAATTGATAGAGAGGAAGACATTATGCTTTTTGATTAAATAAAGAGGATAAAGTTATGTCTTTGTCTGCCTGCCTGTCCACTTGGAGAAAGGGATGTGGAGTGTCACGTGCTTGGGCTTGCTTAGCCTTCCTGTGGGAGAGGGCTCTGACATCCATCCAGGACGGCAAGTACTGCAAGGGTCGGAGAACAAGGCATTCTCCAACTTCATCTAGGAAACTTGCATACTTGTCTTCTAGAGTCCATAAGATCTAGTACCATTGGGAACATCTGATCACATCACCCCTGGGATAGACTTTGGCATCTCATAGTTGGTACCTGGAAGTGGTGTAGGTATGAGTCTAGGCAGCGTCATGAGCAAAAGGTAGCACGAAGGAGCTGCCCTGTCAGGAGCACAAGACAAGTGCAGCATGAACTTTATTGACAGGTGGAAACACTGGCTTGTAGGACTCTCAGAAGTACTTAAGTAAGCTTTTCAGAAAATCAGGAGTCCTGCAAAACCAGGTGGGGGCAAAAACAGACTTGGAGTCACTGATGTTATGTGACTTTATTTAATGTTACAGGCCATGGAGGCCTGAAGACAATCAGATTACATAAGATATTTTGTTCCCATTCATTTATTTACAGATAAGGGTATCCATAAAAATAAACGATTCAATAAAAACGATTTGTGAGCTTGTATTCCACCAGGGATCCCCTGGGTAAAAGGCAGTCAAAAATGTGCGATTAGCTTTCACATGGTGGTGGAGACAAATAATAAACAGGTCATAAACATATTAACATGTAATGTAACTCAGGTAGTGATCAGTGCTATAAAGAGAAACAAAAGAGGGAAAAGAAATAAAGAATGGTTACAAGAAAGCGAATATGATTTTCTACATTATTGGGTGATTTTGTGTGTATTTTTTAAACATTTACAAAATTTACATAAATATCAATTATTTATACATATTTACTCAATATGACACTTCTACATATTTATATCTTACTATTTCTAGCTCTTGTCTATTCTTTCTGTCTAATAAATGACATCCGTCTTATGGATATACCACAATTTGGGTAGCCATTTCTACTTTCAAGGGATGTGAAGATAGCTTCCAACCAAGGCTGGGTTGAACACCTTTACATGTCTGAGCAATGTTGTTCTGAAGTTTATTTCCAGGAATGGAATTGCTGGGTCATAATGTATATGCATGTTTCCACCAGTAAGGTGAAATTTGTTCTCAAAAGGGTCATCGTGGTACACTGTTACCAGTAGAATAGGAAGATTACATTGTCCACGTGTCCTCGCTAGTACACATGAATCAACTGAAGCCAAACAAGCCTTTCACAACGCTGGCTGGTACACTGATGTCTGTGAGTTCCTAGAACACTTGCCTAGCAGGGGAAGCCTATACTACAAGGGGCTCAGTCTCCAAGAAGATAGTTCAGGGGTTTTTTGTCTTTTGGGTTCCCCCTCATAGTGGTTAAAAACCTGGACTCTATAGCCAGACCGCCAGTACTGAATCTTAGCTTTTCTGCTTATTAACTGAATGGCCTTATTGACCTAATTACATAATTTCCCTGTGCTTTACTAGTCTCACCTTTAAAATGTGCATAATAATGTTACTTGTCACATTAAGGTTAATATGAATATTAAATGAGTTAATATTTATAAAGCCTTAGATCAATGTCTGGGGTAGTGTAAATGTCTTAATAAGGTTGTTAAATAACTACTGAAATAATCCTGGGAGTTTTCTCCTAAATTCATTAATATGATGTTTTACTTTGTAGAGTTTTTTAAATTATGGAAATCCTTACATTTCAGGAAAATATCAGGCTTGATCCCATTGAATTCATTTTTTTTAGATTAGAAAATAAAGTTTATTTAAAAAGTAAATTAGAGAGAGAGAGAGGGAATGTAAGAGGAGATTCACTTCCTCAAGATAGGGGAGGGTGCCAAAGCCAGGAAACATGGTGACAGCCATAGCTCAAAAAACACATGGCCACACCAGAGTCCACTAAGTCAATGACTGTGACAATGGCCTAGCAATAACCGAATTCGTTTTTTACTACTCTATTGGATTCAACTATGTTCAATGGTACTCAAGATATTTGCATCTTGTTTAGAAATAAAATTATCATATCATTTATTTTTCTGTGGTATTGAACTTTTTTTTTTTTTGAGTTAGAGTCTCACTCTGTCACCCAGGCTGGAGTGCAGTGACATGCTCACAGCCACTGCAGCCTCAACCTGCTGGGTTCCAGCGATCCTTCCCCCTCAGCCTTCCAAGTAGCTGGAATTACAGGCACGTGCCACCATGCCAGGACAACTTTTTGATTTATTGTAGACATGAGGTCTTGCCAAGTTGCCTAGGCTAGTCTCAAACACCTGGGCTGAAGCAATCCTCTCACCTTGGCCTCCCAAAGTGCTGGGATTATAGGCGTGAACCACATCCCAGCCAGCATTGAACTTTTAAAAGCATCATGCTTATCTCACAAAATGAGTTTGGCAACTTTTAGCTCTTTCCTATTTCCTGAAGCAATTTATGTAGGATATGGATTGTTTCTTAAATTTGGGGAAAATCTTACTTGTAGAACATTCTGAACCTAGAACTGTACGTATGGGGAGAGAGGTAGTGAGGGATCTCAAGGAATTCAAAGCATGTACAATTATAATCCAGTATTTTGTTATAATCCATCTGTTGCTAACGATACCTAATTTTAAGTCAATGTGGTAAGACAATACTGCATACCTAATGTTGCTTTTTTGTATTTTACGGATAATCTCTCTAGTACATACTCAATTTGGGGAATATTAGCATGTACTCTACTATTCCATATGTATTTGTATTGATTGGGGATACACTTTCTTTGTCTCTTTGTGTGATGTACGAGTACATTACATATGTACTATGATACAAAATACATATATACAAGGGGGGACCCATAAATAACCAGAATTATCTTTTGGAGGGTGAACCCCTGGTAGTACACTCAGAATTTGTTCCTCCAGATCAAACAGTCAACTAAAGATTTTACCTGGAAGCTTTGAGAAGGTTGAGTCATGATCTGTGGAAGTAATATCTCAAGTTGTGGCAAACGAGTGACTGGTTCTTCCACTATGACAACACACCCACTCACCTGCTAAGTGTTCAGCCATTTTTGACCCAAAATGGCATGGCCCTATGCCCCACCCTCCCTATCCACCTGATCTTGTCCTGAGCAATTTTATTTTGTTTCTCTGAACGAAAAAATTCCTCAAAAGGGAAACATTTTGCTGATGTGGAGGAAATGAAACAGAAAATGGCAGGAAGTACTAAAAGGCATCAAAATTGACGAGTTCAAAAACTGCTTTGAGACTGCTTTGAAATACACAATAGGTGTATTTCACCAAATGAAGAGTATTTTGAAGGTGACTGAAGTTTAAACATGTAAGAATAAATGCAAAAGTTTTTATACATTCTGGAGTTTTGCAGGGGTTCCCCCTTATAAACACATATATGTTACAATTTCAGAAAGAAATTATTTGCAGTAAGTCATTCAACAACTGCCTGAAGTGTTCTCCCTTGAAATTAAGGAAGTTTGTAACTCAGCTCTTCACATATCTATTTCTAATATACATAGAAATTTATATATAAGATACAATTACATACACAAAATTCCATTTATAATATGAAGAAAGTGAACATAAAGCAAATTCTTGCACTACTCCCTATTAATTAGTGCCAACAAACACATATTTGTAATTTTTTTTCTATTAAAAATGTATATTCATCATTTGCTCCCTATTATTCCCTCTTACCTCCACAGGGCCTTATCAACATGACTACCTTGCAGGTAGGTGTTCTTGCTGAAATGTGATATTCATGGTTAAACAGTAAAAACCTGTCCGTGTCAGTCAGGTGGATTCTTCCTCATGCATGACACCATTTACTTGGCGTTCATGCTTTGATCCAAGACAACTCAGGATAAATAAATAATTCAGAGTACTCTTAATCAAGTTTTAGTTCTAGAATAACATTGCTTCTTCAATCTTGTGGTTACATGTACCATTTACTTTCTGCTTTAACATAAATTTAATAAGGTCCACAAACTTAAATTTTATATTTTAAAATACAATCAACAGCTAAGAAATTAAAACAGCGGATTCAGTGATTTCTATAAAAATGTTCATCTGTATTCCATTTGGTTTAGGATTATTTGATGATTTCTTTAAAAGTTACATCCTACCATTTCAGATTACTGTTAAGCAAATCCAAAGTCTTCCCAAAAACTTAAGTAGGACAAAAAATGTTTAATAAAATATTAAGAATTTTTCAAACCTAACTATGATACACTTGTTTTGAGCAAACTTCATATAGTTTTTTTTAATATATCAGACATGATAAAAGAGAAAACTAATTAATTTTTCATAACCTTGGACTTCAGTTTCCAAATTCATATTTTTTTGTTTTTGATGGTGGGAGACTGTAAAGGTCACACCCTTATGTGTGACCACTGTCAATGGTTTCCATCTCCGGGTGGTCACATATCATATAATCCCTTCATGGAGTGAGAGCAAGACCTGTGACTTGCTTCCAGCCAATGAAAGATGGTAAAGGTGGTAGATGTCACTTCTTTGATTGTGCTATGATACAAAAGGCCGTGTCTTAGTGGACTGGACTAGCATTCACCCATGTGGGCTTGATGGAGTAAGCAGCCATGTTAGACATGCCCACCCAGGTAAGAACTGCAGGTGGTATCTAGGACAGCGGACAGCTGACTGCCAGCGAAAAGCCAAAGCCCTCAGGAATACTACCTAAAAATAAATAAATAAATTCTGCCAACCCCCTGAATAAGCTTGGGAGCAGATCTTTCTCCAGTTATTCTCCAGATGACAAGGCAGTCTGGGCAGGCCCTTCAAACTCTGAGCAGAGGACCCAGACAACCCGTGGCTAGACTTTGACCTATGAAAAGGGTAAGATACTAAAATGTGTTGTTTTAAGTAGCTAAGTTTGCATTACTTTCTTATGCAGCGATAGAAATCTAATACATAGGAAGGTGTGGTCAGTGGAGATGAACATTTTAGGGATTTAAATTTTTTTATCTTAGAGAATGCTGCACATGAAAGATATTGTTAAGATCCAGTGAGATGTTTATAATGATAGGAAATACAGGCAACTCTGCGAATTACTGACCCAAACAAAAGTGCTTTTCTTGACTTGGGAGAACCCCAGAAAGGAAAGGCAGAGAAAGCTGCTCACATGTAGATAGAACAGGCCCGTGATCAGTCATACTTGATAAATCCCCAGTACAGAGACTGAGATAACTTAGTAGATAATGCAAATAGGGGCATGGGACAGACTTTATTTAGACTTTCTCAGTAAGATGCAAATTATAAAATGAATTTATTTTATTTTTAATAAAACTGAGGCTATTATTGTTAGTTCTAAGAATAAAAATTAACAAAATATTAGAAGTTGAATTAGGGTTATATTTTTTCTGATATATAGAAGTATAGGATTTCCTATTTTGCTTGATTTAAAAAGATTAAAACATTAGTAGATTTTTGTAAATAATTCTGAGATTTCAACAATTATCCCATGATCTATCTTAATTTTTTGATGGTGAAGGCATTCTATTTCACTTATCTATTATTCACCAACTTTGCCTCTTTTTCTTTTCATCAGGTATTAGCTAGCCTAGACTGATAGACCTCCATTTCTCACTGAGTCTGTAGTGATCTGAGCAGTTATTTCCTATCATTTTTGACTTCATAAAATATTGCATCTTTTATCGTATTCACCCTTTTACCTTGCAAAAGTCTTGCATTATTTTTTCCTCATTTTGTTGTATATTTGCAATTTGCAAAACCACTCCCTATCTCATTGCAGACAGCTTCTAACCTTTAACCATGAATGCGGAACCTGCAAGAGCAAGGATTTTGTTTGTTTTGCTTATAATGATCTCTCACAAGACCTTAATGCAAAAAAAACTCAATTTCTACTTTGAAATCTGCTATACCCCCTGTTTCTAGTCTCAATTAGCTCACAACTTCCTCTTCCATTGGTTTCTATCAAAATAATTCTGATACCCCGGAAAGAATATACAGTTGTTCAGTCCATTAACTAGACTTTCTTGTAGGGGTGCTCATAGCTAGGGAAGTATTACTTTGAACTTTCTTGAAGTTTCAGCCCTTCTCACAGAGTGACCTCTGTGAACTGAGACAGTGAAAAACGTTAGCACTTTATGGCCAAATTCTAACTAATAAAACCAACAAATGTGTGTATCAACTTGTTGATTTCTAATGTGTATAGTTCAGGTTTATCACATCTACAACGATATAAACAAGATAAATCGATATAATACATATGTTGAGTATAAAGTTATTCAGTTTCCTCTGCCATCTTCCTTTATTTTTTTTCCATTTCCACATTTACTGTTTTTTAGTATCTGGCACCATGCCTTCCACCAAATAGCTTCTTAATAAATAGTGGTTGAATAGAATAGTCAAAAGTTCCCAAACAAGACATCTAGTAATCATGTTTATATTTTTAAACTCGAGTAATCATGTTTATGTTTTAAAATATGCTAGTAAATGAACTTCATGTCACTTTGAACAAAAATGCAAATGTAGGTGTCAACAAGGCTTCTGAAGGACTTTGGGGAAGTGTTCACTCTACACTCTGTGCTGAAGAAGGCCCAGGTGGCATGACTCTGCAGCTCGGCTGTAGTTGGCAGCCTGTGCGTGGAATCAAAGGGTTTTTTAAAAAAACAAATATGAACATGAATAGACGTGATTTTTGGATGATCAAATATGAGCAATGACTAAGTAAACTTGATTACCACTTAAACTATTTGACTCTGGTTCCGGGAAGAGCCCATGGACTCCTCTAACTAGATGGACCTGTGGTGAGTGCAGTTCATTGGCTTCTTTGATTAGAGCACAGCAAGGCCCACATTCGAATCTGAATTTCCGTGGAGACCAAATTATCTTCACGCTATAACATGGCTGACTCCTCACCCTAAGCAGCAGTTCTGAGTTGCTGGTCTTGAGAAGATCTGAGTGAGAAGAGGGTGCAGTTTTAAATTAAACTTGTAATTATGACTAGAGAAACAATCCCAGCTGTAATGACTGTTACTCTGGGCTGTGAAGACTGCTTTTCTGCAATTATACTTAATCCCAAAGAACAAAACAAAACATTAAACAAGCTTTTAAGAAAGTGCTGGGGTGGGATTTTTCTTGAGTACAGTTCAACTGAAAATACGAGGGGAGACCCCCAAAATGAAATTTATTTATTAAAATTTGTGTACTTATTCTTAAATGCTTAACCTTTAGACACCTTCAAAGTACTCTCCGTTTGATGCAATACACCTATTGAGACACTTTTTCAACTGCTCGAAACAGTTTTTGAATTTGTCAGGGTTGATGCCTTCTAGTGTTTCTGCCTTTTTTCCTTTCACCTCTTCCACGTCAGCAAAATGTTTCCTTTTGAGGACTGTTTTCAGCCAGGGAAACAACACAAAAGTCACTCAGCATAAGATCAGGTGAATAGGATGGAGCATGGAGATCATTGCCATTTCAGGTTAAAAACCGCTGATCTCAGTGTGGAGCGGGCAGCTGCGCTCATAAATCACCCATCATGAAACGTGCAAACGCGTTGAAAGATTCTCCAAAAAAAAAAAAAAAAATTCACTGAAGCTTAACACAGCCTCTTAAAATGCTAGCTGGTACACTGATGCAGACGGGTTCCTAGAACACTTACCTAGCAAGGGAAGCCTGTATGACAAGGGGCCTGCCCTCCAAAAGATAATTTCACTGGGGGTGGGGGGGGGTCCTTGTATATATATCAGGGTAAATGTACATCTTTATTAAAATCTAATTCTAGCTCATTAGATTTACTGATAGAATTAGTAAAACTAGTTTAAAGTTCAGCTGTCATCTGTAAAATAAAAATGGCAACTACATTCTTTATTGTACGACAAAAAAAAATTATGAAATTAGACCCCAAATCCAATTTGAACAGAAATTTTTAACCCAGGGAGAGTAACAGTATAATGAGTCTTATTCTCTTTAGTTTCCATGTAACATTGTAATAATAATAATTAGGGGTTCAAAACCAGCCTGGACAACTTGGTGAAATCTCATCTCAACAATTAAAAAAAAAAAAATTAGCCAGGCATGGTGGCGTGCACCTGTAGTTGCAGCTAATTGGAAGGGTGAGGCAGAAGGATCGCCTGAGCCCAGCAGGTTGAGGCGGCAGTGTCCATAGAGCATAAGCGTGACACTGCACTCCAGCCTTGGTGACAGAGTGTGACTCTGACTCAAAAAAAAAATTATTAAGTTTTCTGGCAAATATAAGACAACACAAAGCAACTTAATTCACTTCAGAAATTTTTGGCTATAAAATATCACAAAAGCAAATGTAAAAATGATAAAAATTGTAAATAAAATTTAAAATAAAAGTTTTAAAATAAAAAGTCAATAATATACTCATTTAAATTTAAATTTTTCTCTCTATATTAGCAACATTTACATATTGTATTTGGAAACCAAATTTTTACTGTAAGCTATCTGATCATTTATTGAATTATTTTCTACATGAATGATTTGTTGTAAGTGAACAAAGGCTAAAATTTCAATCATGGCTTTGATATTTTGGAAGCACACAGGCCAGTTATTTTGTAGAAGGCCCCCATCTTAGGTGTGTCTATGTGGCCTTGGGATTGGATTCGCTTGTCCATTTTTGGCAGCGGTGCTACTGTAAGTGAACTTGTGTCCTTCTCAGGCATGGTATAAAGAAGAGGCACACAACAGAAACATCTTAAAGAAAAGACTGAACAACTATTCTGCCACCAGGATGAATAAATTAGTTTCTCTTTTTTATGAACATTTTTTTAAAATTTTCAATTCTTATAATCATGTCATGATATAACATTTTATTCTGCTTCCTCATCCAGTTTCATAGCATATTTCATGTTTCCGTGTCGCTTCATCATTTCCATTTAATAATTGCATAATGTTCAGCTAAGCGGATGTTCCATAATTATTTAACTAATTGTTTATTATTGGATATTCAGGTTGTTTCAAATGTTTTATTTTGCTTAGACTAATTTTTTTAAATTTCCATGCCAATGAGAAAGCTATTTTATATTAAACGGATAGTAAGGTAAACAGTAAACAGCCTAGGTTTTTAAATCTTCAAGATAAAATTCAAAAATTGGTCAACTACAAACCTGACATGTTTTTACCAAAAGAAGGAGGCCTCTCCGGTGTTCCGACCACCTCAGTTCAGGTCTCGTTACCCCTGGCCTGATTCCCATCACTCTCTCTGTTCCCAGTCTTTCTCCTCCCCTCATCTCTGTAGCCACAGAGGAGCACACGAGTAAAAACTGCACGTGTGGCACACTTTTGATGCAACTGTCAGGACATTAAAGCACAGCATCATGCCCTTGGAAGTTATCTCTAACCTCAACTCTCCAGCAACGGTCTCCTATTCTCAACCCACTCCCCTCATAAGAGAAGCGTTACAGCAAGCGAGGCCTGAATGTGGGAGGGTCAATATGCAGTCATTCTCAAGCCCAGAAAAATCACTTTAAACGTAAGCCTTGTTGACAGCGACTCAGTCTCATCATTTTTGTCGATGAGCTAAAGAATGCTTTTGTACATTAACCTACTTGGAGAAAAATATAACTTAAAGTACTTAAATATGCTTAAAACATTTTTTTAAAAGAAATAACTTATGACAGAAAGTTTAGCTATATAGCTAGAAGTTTTACTCCAGCTCTCTCCAACCCTTGCCCTAGAAAAGAAAATGCCTCAAAGAACTTTCTGCATCCCTACACCAATGGGGAGGGAACTGTGTCTTACATGAGGCAGCTACTGTGAATGGAACCAAACTACTGTCAAGTGGTCAGACACACTAAGTGGATGTCCTGTAGTGAAAGCGTATATATTGCACACTTTTTTGTTTGTTTTGTTTTGTTTTTCTGAGTTGGAGTCTCACTCTGTCACCCAGGCTGGAGTGCAGTGGCATGCTCATAGCCACTGCAGCCTCACCAATGGGGAGAGAACCACGTAACCATGTAAGTGACAGTAAGTGAATGTCTTGTAGTGAAACGTTATAGATCTTCCACACAGTAGAAGTTCCATTAATGCCACCAGTGAGTGATTTGGGATATCTTCGAAATTAAGCCTCAAATCAGAAAGCCAAATATCCTAAGGCAAGGCCAGGTCCCCAAAGGAAGGAGACAGAGGGAAAAAGAAAGAAGAAAGGACTTGAGGAGGAGGACATTGCTGATCTCTTCTCAGGCTAAGCGGCTGCCTAGGTTCACAGCAATTAACTGTGACTGCATTTCTAAAGCTTGCCCTACCACCCACCTCATAGAGAACCTATCAGAGAATCAACTGCTGAGTGGGAAGGAATTAGTGTGTCTCTCACTGGTTACATCAGGGCTTAATTTGACTCTTCCCCGAATCCAGTCAACTCATAATTATCTGCTCTAATGGGTCTCCAAGGGAGGGACGGGAGCCAGTAGCTATGACGCAGATGTTGGTGAGGAGCAGAGAGCTCCACATTGCTTCCGTCAGGCGTTCGGGCGCTTCCTAGAGTTAAGAAGAACGTGTGTTTATCTTCCTAATTATGCTTTTCTCAGACTCATTTTTTAAAATTCCCAGGTCAATGAAAAAGCGATTTCATATTACACAGATAGCAGCCTAGGTTTTCAAGTCTTCAAGATAAAATTCGAGAAATTGGTAAACTACAAACCTGAGGAATTTTTCCAGAAAGATGGCCTCTCCAGGGCCCCCATCACCTTGGTCCAGGAC
The DNA here is from genome assembly GCA_963574415.1 of Tarsius wallacei. Taxonomy (NCBI): domain Eukaryota; kingdom Metazoa; phylum Chordata; class Mammalia; order Primates; family Tarsiidae; genus Tarsius; species Tarsius wallacei. Next base: position 23,367 of record CAUYQG010149067.1, read on the forward strand.
GCGTCCCCATCTGCCCAGACTCCCGTTGCCCTCCCTGCTTTCAGTGTTTCTGAGTCTGCTGCCTCAATACAGGTCTTGTCACCCCTGGCCTGACTCCCATCATTCACCCTGCTCCCAGTCTTGCTCCTCTCCTCGTCCCTGTAGCCAAAGAGGAGCACACTGAATAAAAACTGTATTCGTTGCACATTTTTTATGGAATCTAATAATTCCATCGAAAGTGTGCAACGAGGCTGGGCATGGTGGCTTAAGCCTGTAATCCCAGCACTTGGGGAGGCCAAGGCGAGTGGATTGCCTGAGCCCAGGGGTTCGAGACCAGCCTGGGCAACTTGGCAGGACCTCATCCCTACGATAAATCAATAAAAAGGATCTGGGCATGATGGCGCTTGCCTGTAGTTCCAGCTATTTGGAAGGCTGAGGCGGAAGGATCACCTGAGCCCAGCAGGTCGAGGCTGCGGTGGCTGTGAGCGTGCCACTGCACTCCAGCCTGGGTGACAGAGTGAGACTCCAACTCAAAAAAAAAACCAAAACAAACAAAAAAGTGTTTAACACATACACTTTCACTACAGGACATCCACTTACTGTGTCTGATCACTTGACACAGTTCTCTCCCCATTGGTGTAGGGATGCAGAAAGTTCTTTTAGGCATTTTCTTTCTAGTATAAAGTTTGGATAGAGTGGGAATAAGACTCCTAGCTATACACCTGAGCTTTCTGTGGTGGCCGGTGCTGAGTTCCCACCCACGGTCCTGACCCACCCACGGTGCAGGTGTTGGGTATGTTAGGGAGTCCCTACACATCACCACTGATTCCTAGAAGATGTCCACCGGCCTGATTTTAGGCTACTGAAAGAAAGAGTCCAGGGGAAAATGCAGATGGCACATGTTTGCTCTGGCAGTTTGCAGACAGGTGGATCCAGGTAACTGTGCCAGTGGATGACACTTCCAAATAGCCCTTGGAGCAGATGACAAGGCCCCTCCAGCTGGCTGAAATATGGCGCTCCCTCCCCCTGGGGTAAAATGATGTTCTGAAAGCTTCATGGTGGCTCCCTGGAGCTGGAGAGCAGCTGCAAGCAATTGTCCACAACAGCTTTATTTATCTGCTCCTTGGTTTCTCCATCCTCACTCCACAACCAGCCAGCCTGCTATCAGGCACCCTCTCTGATCCTTTCCTGCCACCAAAAACCAGTCCATCCAAGTCTGCTCTCTTGTGACCCTTCCTCTCAGCTGAAGTGACTTTCACTGCAGTTCCTGAAGTGAGCTCCTGCTTTTCTTGCCTCTAAAGTCTTGAAATAAACTTAATTCTTTGCCTTCACAGTCAAATCTCAAGAACTTTATCTGCTTTCAATAAGATGTGTCTTTTGCGCCGGGCTCGGTGGCTCAGCCTGTAATCCCGCGCCTTGGGAGGCTGAGGTGAGTGGATTGCCTGAGCCCGCGGGTTCGAGACCCGCCTGGGCAAGCGAGACCTCATCTCTACAATAAATCAAAAAATTAGCCGGGCATGG
>CAUYQG010149068.1:0-11464 GCA_963574415.1 Tarsius wallacei
CATGCTCAGTATTTTATTTAAAATAATTGATTTAGCACTATGGAAAGGAAAATTAGAAGTGCACCTCCTCCATAGCCGGACCACACTTCCTCTACTATTCCCGTGATAAATCTCCATTGCTAGAGACACCATGCCTGGCCACGTTTTGCACAGCATCATTACTGTGCCTTTATTCAGACTTTTCCTGAAGTCTCGAACCCTTTCCATACCACACGTCAAAATCCTTCTCAACCTCAACTCCCAGAAGGAAAAAGGTATCCTTCCATGTGTCCCCTAACTCTAGAATCCTGGATCATAGTAAGTAAGAATGTAAGTTCCATATAGTAAGTTATTTTATTTTGTTCTTTTCTGCATGTACATTACTTACTGAAAAGTGTTTTGTGTTAGTAGGGAATGCAGATGCAGGGATTAGTGCACTGGTCTTATTTCTAGCTTCTATCCTCACTAGACTGAACACTCATGAGACCAGATAAGAATGATATTTGTCTAAATCTCTCATGGTATTGCACAACAGACATGCTTAACTTTTTATGCTTATAGTTTTCAAATATACACCTAGTAGAGCTAATATCTCCAGCCCAAATAACTCAATTTTTATTTTATTTTCTTTTATTCCACATTCAACAAACAAAATCTTGGGTGATTCAAAAATGCATTCATGCATAAACCAAGGACAGAGTAATCTCGGGGTATGAAATAAAATTTGTAGCCTGAGTGCTACATTCCTTATTTCAAAGCCAAAACTTTCAATGTTTTCAAGTCCAGGTCCCAGTTTAATGGGTCGATTCAATTAAGCCTCTCAAAATGTCACTTGGAAAATGGAATTAGCAACTAACACTCTTGCCGAATCATCATACATCAGTATGAGAATTGTAACTTGAACTAGTCTTCAACATTCATTTCATAAATGCCACATACTGATGCTTTTCATTACGATAGCTGAGCTTGTTGCATTTTTTTCCCCCAAGAAAAGTAAAAAAATGTAACAGAGAGAAGGACCAAGACTGTGCCAGGACATACTTACTCAAGAACATCTTTTGAAAGAGAAGTAGAGTGAGCAGAAGAGTAAGTCTATGCTTCCACATGCATCTGCATTTTGGAGCCATAAAGGAAAGTGAACTCAAGACCACTCCTGAAGCGCCGTGACATTGGCTCCTTCTCTGAAGTACAGAAACTTATTTTTGAAATCATAATCCCTTCTGGAGTGATTCCACAGGGGATAACAGAATTTCATAGCTGAAAACATCACAAACAATTTGAACAGGGACCAGGAAGACAGGATACTTGAGGCAAGGACGGTCAACAAAAAAGAAGCATCATAGGCAGGCGAGGAGCTTGTTTCCAGAGTGGGCAGCAGGCTTAGAGCTCATCCAGCTCAGCCTGTCAGGTTCGGACAACCACATAGGTGATGCAGAGAACAGGAGACCATGGCAGGAGTCTGTGTCATGGGAAGGGTAACATCACAGTTCCAAGTGGTTCTATGACGACTGAAGCAGAACTCCAGTAGAATAACATGAGCCAAGTGTTGGCAGAATCTGGGTCACAGACAGATTGGATCTGGTGGGATCACAGTCATAAGCTTGGAATATCAAGGCACAAATACAGTCCTGAGGACTTGAAAATCACGACCAGTATGAACAAGAAATACCCAGTGACATCACTCCCTTTGGCACAGGGTAGCCACATGACTTTTAGTCCACACTAGTGGTGAGGACAGTTTCTGTTACCAGAAGAGGCCAGAACTGGAGCAGATGTTGAGGGTGGACACACTTGTAGGCATATCCTAAAAGCAGGGAATGCCAGAGTAATGACAGCCATCATCTACTGAAGGCCCATCAAAGGCCAGGCTTTGTCAGCCCTCTGCCTGTATCACCTGTTGCTACTGTCAGTGCCTACTCCATGAAACATTTACTGAGCATATATTATGTGCCAAGTACTGTTATATACATGTTTTACATGGGTTATTTAATTTAGTCCTTACCACAACAGTGTGTGCTAAATACTTGTATATCTCTTCTCATATAAAGAATTTGGGCTAAGTAACGGACCAATTTGCCCCAGATTCAATGACTTGCTCCCAGGTCGCACAGATAGCAAGTGGCAGAGCTGGAGTCTTAATCCAGGCATTCTGAGTCCAGCAACCCCATTAGGACTCATGGCCTCCCAGAGCTCTGGGAGTAGGTTTTTATAGGTTAGCAAACAGACCTGTGGAGACTCCATGATCCACCAAGGACTTGTAGCATCTCTGGTGTCCTCATTTTATAGGCCCAGAGGGGCCATGCATTGGGCCACCTGTGAAGCACGTGGCAAGGGCACGGTGGAGAAGTGTGTCCCCCTCAGCCCTTCCCCAGTCTCTCAGTCTTTTCCCAGTTCTCTCTTTCCTTTCCTGACCATCTCACAAAATTTGAAAATCAACTTTTTTTTATCATTCCTTCTTTCTCACTTCATTACCAGCAAGCCAATCTCATCATATATAAATCCTGACCCAGAGAGATACTGCCTGAAACTCAATGAAGTCAACCCGAGAGGTTTTTGGAAGCCAGGAACGACTTGGGTATTCATCAAATGCCTCCTGATTCTTCTCACTTCATTGCTTTCCGCGTGACCCAATCTGCACCGAGCCAGCTTTTTTCTTGGCACAATTCTTGACACCTGCTATTCTTAGGGTTGCTTGGTCTAAGTCATGATAAGTTACAGGTTTGTGGTAGCCGAAGTAGCATTTAGCCAGTGCCAGGAAGAAAGGGTGGGCCGCAGTGAATGGCGCTGAGTCACAAAGCCCCAGATTGGACTTGATGTGGCTGAAGCAAGGCAGGAAGGGAAGGACACGGGTACTGCAGGGGCAAGGGGTATACACTTCAGAGCGAATGAGGAGTGACCAGCTCCCAGAAGTCACAGGTGGGAACTCTTGTCCTTCTCCATGTAAGGACCGCCAGGTACAGACAAGGAGCAGGTCCTTATGCAGTGGAAGCACCAGCAGCCTGGAGTGTGCCGGGAACTGTACGTGGGGGCCTCACCTCATCACAAGAGCATGGCCAGGGTGGTCCCTACCTAAACATGACACAGATAGCAGTACTCTGAGAGGTACCCCTCCTATCTGGTCCTGTCTCACCCCCCCCCCCGCACTCCTTAGGGGTGGCCACTTTGATTTGTCCCTCATTTATCATTCTGGGCTTTTGTTTTGTTGTTGGAGACACAAGCAAGTGAAATTACTTGTTCCTATTTTCACCCAAGGGAGGTAGAATTACCCATGTTCCTTACATACAAGGAAACCAAAGTTCAGGGAAATTGACTAATTCCTCCTCTGGGTTTGTCTTTGGCTGGTGAAGGGTAAACAGGCTCTTGGAGTCATTGTCAGCTGCAGGATCTGACCTGAAAATCAAGGGACAGGACAAAGCTGAGACTCATCCTGGTTGAGTGAGGAGATCTGAAGTTTTGAAAAATGCCATGTCCTTGTCCTATGGTCTTAGGAAAACAAGCCTGTGCACCACGAATGCCTGAAGCTGAATGTTCCCTGGACCACCAGTGGGTGTCCTTAGGCGAGCTTTCTGTAGAGAAAGGTTGTTATGAGTGCTTGGGGTAAGGCTGTCGCATAACATACAGGATCACTAGTTAAATTTCAATTTCAGATTTTAAAAATTTTAAAAATTACTGTATGAACATGCCCTGCATAGTGTGTTCTTGTGATGATGATGATGGTGCCACCTTAGGTCTGAGAGCTTCCTGAAGTTTAGGTAAGCTGGGACTTATTCCTTTTTGTTAATACGTCTTAAAAAATAGAAGTGTTGACTTCCAGATTTCATAGACCCTAAGAATAGAGAAGACCACCTTGGTTATTTCTGGGAATACAGTTTTTCAAGAAGTTTTTCAATCTCAATTAAACTTGTAACCGGTACCAGAAGAGCCTGATTATGGCAGTTATAGCCTGGCTGAGCCACAATGTTGGCATTTCTTGACATCATTTGCTCCTGTTAATTTAACAGTTGCAAAATGATTAAGCAAATTATTGCTGCTTTACTCCTCACTTTCTTGGTTATTTTATACGGTAACACTCTCTTATGTGTTTCTTTACTACTTGTGCTTCCCTTCATGTAAAGAAAAACCTTTTATCTATTTATGTTAAATATTTAAACGAGCTTATCACCAACTATGATAGATATTAGACTATCTGTCATACTTGATAAAAACATTTTGGCCTTCTTCTTATCCTTTCATTTCAATTTTTAATTTACAGATAGTTGACTGTTTATTCACATGAGTCTATCAGTGTTGTTTTCTTTGTAGTTGTTTCTATTTACTTCAAAGCAATAGAGAGTTGCCATCCCTCTATTCATCTCATAAATATTTAATTTTCCCCTTGTCTTTTTATGTTTTAAAAAAAGATTAGTTAACTCTTTAATCTAGTGGTTCTCAAAGAATGGTTTGAGAATCACCCACTCCGGATTATCTGTTTTGTTTGTTTTAATGCCCATGCCCAATAGCCTTGGCAGACCTAATTAATCAAAATACATTAGAGGATGATGGAAATGTGTATTTTTAATCACCCCCTAGGTGATTTTTCTGCACCTGAAACTTGAAAATCACATTCTTCAGCTGTATGAAATTGATTATACATCTTTGTTTTCAGGCAATAGATTGACTCAGGACAATTTCAGCAAAAAGGACATTTGCTGGAAAGATCAGGGCAAGTTTACATGAAGGGAAGGCTGATGAACTTGGCTTGGAGAAGGAAAGACCAGGCAGCTCTGAGATCTTGGTAGGATAAACCACTCAACAGACCTGAAAGAAATACAGCAGCAAAACAGTAAAAGGGATACGCACTGTCCTCCACCCACCCCACTCCACCTCAGGATGTGAGCCCCACGGGGACAAGATCTCTACCTGGCAAACGGCAGGTACTCAATGAGTGCTTCCTCCTCTTGTTGCTCCATTCACAGTCCCCAGAGGATGCCAATTGTCCTGACTTGAGTGACAGTCACCCCTTGATCAGAGAAAGCAAGGAACCTATAGTCCCATCCACACTGCACACACAGAAGGGGAGGTTATTCTCGAAAGGAAACTTAAGTTGCTTACCACAAGAAGGGAGAACAGATTATGAGTGGGTTAAAAATGATTATCTAGTGTGTCATGGTACAAAGTCTGACTCTAAGATCATTTTTTCCCAAATGGCTCACCAGTTATTCCCATCATCTATTATCCATTCATTAGACTTTCTAGTCGTCTGTATACTGGGTACTTTACTTGAACACAGGTTACATTACTACACCCAGCTACGTCTATCTTGAGGTTTATATTTCATTCTGAGACCTGGAACTCTATGTTTATAGCACTAAATTCATCTTCATTTAAGACACGAAGTCTCATCACCTTTTAGAAACCATAAAGAGATTAAGTGGGCTGTTCCTTGTGCTACCTATTTGGTTTCAGATCTTAATCTTTGAGTGGTTAAGTGATACTAATTTGCATATCCCTCTAGGACTAAAAGTATATTTATTAAGCAATAGACCCCCCTCCCTTTATTCCTTTAGGTATGATCCAGCCAGAAAGTAATTATAAGATAAAAAGTTTCCTTCAAGGGATTGGCAGTAGTGGGATACTGCCAGGGTACTGGGGGCACACAACATCGGTAAGGGTACCTGATCTCAAACCAGGCAAAGTGGGGACCAAAGGGAGGCCCAAACTTTACCTGTACGATATCCACTTGTATATCTAATCCTGAATTGTACCCCACATCTTTAAAATAAAATATAAGGAAATAAGTTTTCTTCTTTGAACTTCGCAATAAGGGTGACCCAGCCTTCACCGTCTAAGTTTATTTCAAGGAGCTATGAAACCGTGGGAAGCCCAACGGGAAGGCCATAGCAATGTATAGCCCTAACTTTTCAAGGTTCAAGGAAGCCCCTTCTGTTTAGTAGACAACTAATTTTACCTGAGCCCTATTCTATATTGTATCTATTTATTACACAGTATCCATATTGGGCTGGGGGGACTCCTCCTCCTCATTATTCCCTAGAATCCTCAGAGAATGGTTCTATATTGTAACAAAACCCACCTGCCTGTCACTGGCCATTTCTCACTCAGGACTGTCCTGGGCCCTTCTGCAGGTTACCTCTCACCACTCACAACTGTGTCCCAGGATCGCTCTGCAAGATTTTCTCTGAGGACACAGTTCCAAAGATATGGCCCCCTACCGTAGCATGACCCGGGCCAGCAGGATACAGCCCTGTCCTGACTCTTCATAGCCTAGCACATGTCAGCCTAAAATATCTGATGTCTTGAAATCCTGAAAAGAATGTAAGGGCAAGGAAAATTTAAAACTGGATATTAGATGGCACAACTCCTAGGATCCAGGGGTCTAGGAGTGTTTTTCCTTCTCCCTTCCTTACACGGGTTGGCTCACCTCACCTGTGACAACTTTTTATGTATTTTTTTTGCCCCTCAAGTTCAAGCTCTTACCGCCTTCAGCCCCAGAAAAATGAACAAGCAAAGTCACCTCCCCTTCCTAATTCAAGGCCAAATTTATTTCTTCAATAGAATGAATGGCAATAAGAACATACCCTTCCACTCTTCCATGATCCAGGCAAGGGCGCTAGAAAGCACCACTCTCCACACATGTGTATCTAGTCTGGGAGGAAGGTTGGCACTGAACACTTTCATCATCCAACTAAACACACCAGCTAGAGATCACCTTCACACATTGGATCAGTGGAAAAATCATGCCTGCCAGCTGCCTGTTAAGAGGGATCAGCTCTAGTGACAAGCTAACGATATGTAAGCCAACGTACTTCCCAAGAGAAAACTAAATTTCTGGGACAGCCCAAGTTGAATCTACATTAAAAATAAAGTAAAATAAAACGTCTCTTCTTTGTTAAGGGCACCTGTTAATGGTACCCCCAATGCGTGTTACTGGCAGAGCACATCATTTATGCCATAAATCACATGATAAAAAGTTTTCTTGTTTGACATTCTCAAAAGGTGACCCCAAAGCCTCATTGGTGGTTTCAAGGCTCTGTCATGGCAACTTCAGTGCCCAGAGACAAGGAAGCGAGGATAACAAGACGCTGATAATGCAAAATGTAGTGAACTACCTCAGGTAATGGCCAAGATCTGTCCTCTAGTGGTTGGAAAATTGCAGTGCTTCTTGTTATTGTTCTGACATCTTTGGCAGGGTCAGACTGATCCTGGGTTCAGAGTTTCCCCGAGTCCCATGATGGGCAGGCATTTGTCTCACACATCCATGATTAACATTGCACCAAGGAGCTGCATGAAGGATGCACCTCAGGAGGGGAAGCAAGCCTCGAACTCACTGGTGAAGCTTGTGAGCGACATGAGGAGGAATTTGTGAGCAACAGAATGAGTGTTCATACTGGCAGATGACCAGACTCAGGCTCAGGGACTGGGACCCCTGACAACAAAAGCAGGTTTCTGTTACCTTCGTTGTGAAGAGGCTTCTGCTTGGGTCGCAAGACTGCCCAGAGGAGTGATTCGGAATGTCACAGGAGCCACCAACGTGAAAGCTGAAGGGGACGCTCTGATTTATTTCTGCCTTGATTCTCCTGTGGCTTCGGTCCTGGAGACGAGTGTCTCTGGAGGGGCTCTCTGTCCTGGAGAGGTCTGCAGAGGGCCAAGAGCAGCGAAGTGGAGGGCACCAGAACAGAGGTTCACCACCTATGTGCCGGGTGACTGTCATTCCAGGCAAGTCATCTCAACCTTCTGTATACCAGCTGGAACACAGGCTGGCCCACTGAGGAGCAGGTTTGGTTTAATAGTTTTCAAGCATGGACGGTCTAGGGGTTTGGTAACAGTGAGCTCCTAGCGGGATGGGTGCAGAAGGCAACGGGAAGAAACAGGGACCCTTCAGCAAATGAGTAGTCCCCAGCTGCCCAATAACCCTAGCTCCATGTCCCTTATGGTTTGTTCCTCATCACACCTTTTGTAGAAGTTTAAGTGAACTCCAGCCTAATTCACTTGACAATAGTAACTATTTACAGTGATATGGGATTATTTCAAATTGTGGCCAAGATCTTCATCTGCCCTCTAGTGGCCTGAAAATGGCAATACCTCTTATTATAAGCTTGATGATATTTTCCAATGGTCGGGCGACCCCTGCTGTCCTATTAGTCGTGTTCAGAAGGTCCAGCTAACAGGGACTTCAAAAATCATGTGGTTTGTCTCTTATTGTCACTCAGTGCTTCCAACAATGTACCTGACTCTTACTTCAACACTCAACTTCCATGTAAAGATAGCACAGTGAAATGGGATCCCAGATCTTCCCACAGCTGATGAAACGGTCATTTTTAAGACAAAGGACTCACCAGTAGCAATCACCTGAGCCAGAGGTTGGCAACCACGGAAAGAGGGGGATCCTTACCTGGCTGGTGCAACTCCTAAGGCCCCCTCGTCTCCCAAAAGCAGACAGTCCACACAATACTAATAATCCAAAATAATATTCTTTAATGAAAAGAGAAACTGATTAGAGAACTACACTCAGTTCTCAAACCAATTCCTTGAGGGAAGGAAGACAAGACGTTTCAGGTAGAGCGGGGAAGGTGCTGAGGCGACTCCGTCCACGTGTGGAGAATCCATAAACAAAGCTGCTTCTGCTAAATACTAGCAAAATGAAGAGATCACGCACGAGTTATGCAAAGTTACTATTACAAAAACGGGAGCATAGCAAGCAATAAAAAGGCAAAACAAAAACCCTCAGGAAGAAAACAAAACCCTAAGATGAGATGTAGGCTCTTTTTGAAAGTCTCATTACAGAGAAGAGTTCATTAGGAATGTGAAGTCAGTCACACAGGGCCTCCAGGTGAAACTCATAAAGCAACCAAAAAGACAAAAGAAGAGACGGCAGAGCTAAGAAAGCAAACCAAGAAACAAAACAAGGTTACTGATCTAATAAATCCTAATGGTAAAGAAGAGGAGAATGGAGCTGACTGTGGCAAGGAGAGATGGCTGGGGATAGTCAAAGAAAGTGCGGGATGAAAAGACAAAACGACTAGAACAAAGATGAAAGGCACAGAGAGAAAAAAATATTCAACAACTGACATCCTTAGAGTATAAGGAAAAACAAAAGAGAATTCAAAGACGTAACCTAAGATGTTTCCTGAAAGGATGAAAAGGGTATAACTTATGCCAAGAAAAGTTGATACAGGATGATCTAAATTGAGAAATTTTCTGGGAAAACTGTTAAATGTTAAGGATAAATTTTTAAAAAATCCTTTAAGCATTCAGGCGGAAAAAGACAAGCCAGCCACTGGACGGGAAAATGTCAGGCGTTTCAAGGCTCTGTTATGGCAACTTCAGTGTCCAGAGACAAGGGTGCGAGGACCACACTTCTGAGAGAAACAGTGTGGTCCAAAAATATCATCCCAAGCCAGGGTGTCATCCAGTGTGGAGTAAAGGGCAAATATTTTCTGACGTGGAAGAGCTCGGGACATATAATATAATCCTCATGAACTCTTTGTGAAACAAAACCAAACTGACAAATAGTCCGACTGAACAAGATATTAATAATAATAATAAGGAACTCATGAGTGAAGACGTTGCAATGAAGAGAACTCAGGGGGGTACCACGTTTATTTAATTTCACAGCTTGGGCTAAGCCTGTGTGGCATGAAGGGCGCAGAAAAAATTCTAACAAAGTGAAAATAATATAAGCAAAACATGAAAAGAGTGAGGTGGGCGGAAGAGTAAACACAGCATTTCTCTTATCTTTCCAAACAACGTCAGTAAACCATAGCCTGTGGGCCAAACCTGTCCCACCTCCTGTTTTAGCAAGCAAAGATTTATTGAAATAAACCACACTCATTCATGTACGAGTTGTTTCTGGCTGCTTTCACGCTGCCATGGCAGAGCCGAATGGCTGTGACTACGATTTTTTTAGCCCAAAAAGCCTAAAATATTTACTCTTTGACCCTTTACAGAAAGTGTTTGCCAACCCACACTGAGACAATCCATAATGTCTAAAATTGAAACGTGTAGCTAAAAAAATGAGTCTGCCTTGTAAATTGCTTCAGTAATTTTTTTTAACTGTTAGGAGATCTCTTCTGAGGACACATGGGCACAGAAAGAGGTCTAAGTAGCGTTTGTTGCGTGTTAATATTTTTACTGCCAAATAGTAGAACATAGAGCAATTTCTTGCTTTTTTTGTGTGGTGTGTTGCCTGCATTTTCTTGTAATAAGCATGTATACTTTTTTAGAAAATAGTAAAGCGATTAATTACTCTTAAAAAGAAAGGAGCCAATATATTTCATCTTCAGCCCAACTTTCCTGAGAATACCCTTTTCTCTCCACCTCAAAATGTTGGTACGATTTTGGAAATGTGACTGGAGCATTTCTCTATCTTCATCAAGAGCTGGGAAGGCTCTTTTTCTGTTTCCTGGACTTGCCATGAGCGGGTTAAGAAGCCCTGGGACAGCAGAGGGAGCCCTGTTCCATGTTTAGGGGAAGAGAAAGAATTCCTGCCCAGTCCTGCCACTTAGAAGTCGTGTGGATGGCAAGCGGCCACTGGACGCCTTCAGGACTCAGTTTCTCCATCTCCCACTGCTTCCCGCTGCCAACCCATGCCCCACACCATAGAGCAGGCCATGCCCCGCCTGCTAGCAACCCTTCTGTGGCTTCCCACTGCCCTCACAGTAAGTTCTAAACTTCATGAATGAGGCTAACAAGGCCCCGCACGACCCTGCTCCTGTGCCTCGCTCCAGGAGCCTCATCATACTTGACACCCAGCGACACTGGCACTGAGTCGCGGTCTAGAACAAGCTGAGCTTTCCTGCCGCGGAGTCTTTGGTCTTGCTGTTTCCTCTGCGGAGCTCCTCAATGTGGAAACCAGGTCAACTGTCACCTCCTCCAAGGGACACTCCCTGATGACTCTATCAAGAGTGTCACTCACCCGCACTCTTTGTATACTCTTACTTGTACTTTTCACAGTTAGTGAGAGTTTCGTTTGTTCAATTCATTCCTGTCTATCTCTCCTGCAAGAACTTGGCCTTCAGGAGAGCAGGGAGCGTCTTCACTGTCACACCTTCAGCATTGAGCTCAGTACTGGGCTCTTATCAAGTTCCCAGAAAATATTTGTTGAATTAATGAATGAATGAGCTTGTGGAATGGGAGTACTGGCTAATCCCTCATGGATGTTATAAAAATAAAAAGGGAAAGTCCTGGTTATGGGCTGAATTGTACCTCTCTCCAAATCAATATGCTGAGGCCCTGGCCCCTGGAACCTCAGAATGTGTCTGAATTTTGGAGACAGAACCTTTAAAGAGACGATTTAGGTAAAATGAGGTCACATTGGTGGACCCTAATCCACTCTATTGGTTGTATTTATAAGAAGAGGAGGCCAGGCTTGATGGCTCAGCCTGTAATCCCAGCATTTTGGGAGGCCGAGGCGAGAGGATTGCCTGAGCCCGTGGGTTCCAGACCAGCCCGGGCAACTTGGCGAGACCTTGTCTCTACAATAAAAAAA
>CAUYQG010149072.1:0-86017 GCA_963574415.1 Tarsius wallacei
TCTCCCTCCTCCCACTGGCCCTCTTCCGCATACGAGTCCTCCCAAAAAAACCGTCCCAACTATCGCCATTTGAAGTTATGTACGGCCGCCCAGCCCTCCCTCCGGGAATTCCACCCTCAACCCCCTTAACCCCTATCTGTATGCTCTACCCTCTCTTGTCCTTTATTTGGTCCCATATTTGGGAACACCAAAACCTCCTTTTACCCATTCCATCTGATGGCCAAATCCCGCCTTCACTCGTCCTAGGACAATGGGTCTATTTTTATGACCCAGAAACTAAAACCCAGCTAAACCCAAAATGGTCCGAACCTCTTCAAATAATTTTATCCACTCCCACAGCAGCAAAGCTTATCATGGCCCAGCATCAGGTTACCCCATGGATCCACATCTCCTGTCTTAAACCTGCCACTCCTCCTTCTTCTCACCCCACCCATAACAGTACTTGTTCACCCACCTCCAAAATCTTCACCTTCAGTGCCTATCTCTGGGCTCTGTTCTGGCTGGTTCTGTGCCCTTCCCCCACCTCACCCAACAACGTCCACATCCAGCAGGAAGCAGCCAGAAAGAGTAACGACGCCCCTCTCCCAAATAAACAGAAAAGGTGGGAATGAAGGGTGCAGGGAACAGTCAGAAGGCCCCCCCCCAAGATGGCGTTGAACACTATAGGGACACATGGAAACAGCAAAGTCCCTAAGTTCCAGCTTCCCCCTATATGATTTCCCGTGCGCGAAGTTCAAACCTGCAAGCCAACAATCTCCTCCTATGACAAATCAGCCTTGTAGTACCCTCCAATAGTAATTTTGGCCCACCCTGTTTCCACTCTGCTCTACCCAATAGAATGCTAGCACGACCTCTTCCTGCCCTCACTAAACTAATAAATACAGCTCTCTCCCTGCATAGCGCTCTCTCTCTCTCCCCCCCTCTAACTCTGTAGCCGCCACTTTAATAAATCTCTTGGTCCCCAACGGGTGTGGAGTTATTACTGGTGCCCAAGTCCTTTCACTTATTGTTTCAGGAACATTCCAAGAAGAAGCCCAGCCCCTGCAAACAAAACCTGGTTGGATACAGAGATGCCCAAGTTGGAGATGAATTTTGGCAAACACTCCTGGTACTAGAAATCTCTCCCAGGGAGGAGTTTATTTGCCATTTTCCATACATGTGAGGTAGGTGGAAGCGTGATCAACAACTGTGCCTACACTGTTTGTACGCCACCTCTACACACAATGACTCAGCTAATCCGTCTAATAAAAACCCCATTTTCACCTTTGTTCAGGGAGGCACTGTTTCGAGAACTATCCCTGGTGCCCTCCTCACTTGTTGCAAATGATAAAAATCCCCTTGTTAAATCCTCCTTGGTTGTGATCATTGGACTGTCACTTCACTAAGCAATCGAACCCACCAGTTGTGTGAGTAACACAGTTGACATGAAGGAGTGGGAGCTCATGGCAAGTCCAGCACTGCTGGTATAAGGCTATCATGAAGGAGTAAATGCCACCTGTCCCCAGGAAGACTGCCCAGACAGCGGTGTTTAAGAGGCAGAAGACGCAGTCTATTGGAGAGTTGAGTCTCTGCATCAGCAGCCCCCAGACAGGGGCTAAAACTGGGTAGGATTAACAGAGTCTGAGGGCACAGAGTTGAAAAGGGTTGCTTTGTACTAGATGACCCAAGAGAACTTTCCAATGTGAACATCAGACTTTTGGACACCAGTGAACTGCTGGCTACATTTTCTGGACGCTGCACTGCACCAGAATACCCTCAGTGCTCAGAGCCAACACTGGCTTTGCAATGCATGTGCTGCTGCTTCCAAGAGCTCAGCTCTCCCTGAGAGCTCACTCAGTGATTCAGAGACCAAATTGTTCTAACAAGCCCAACAATCTAAGTCTACTGATGTTTAAAGCCCCCTCTGTTTAAAAACATTTTTTATTTATTGCCTTTTTATTTTTCTCGTCCAACACAGGAATCTGTGTGCTATAGTAAACCATCCCCAGCTTCTTCATATACTCTCTGGTGTTATGTATATGGCTGCACTGCCATCTGATTCTAGAATATTAATATGCAAAGAGAGGTAATAACAATGGCGTATAGTGACATACAATGTTATAAGTGACACTCCGTGATTGCCTCTTGGCAGGGCAACCCAAAAGGCAAGGGGAACCAGAGTTCAGAGCTGCAACATGTGGGCATGAGACAGCAACCCCATTTAGTACCACACTGTACGCCATATTTCCAGTGGGGGACTTTCCTGAACCTCTTTTTGAATATTCGACTTCCCCAAGCTCATCACTAATTCGCTTTCAAAGTGTGTTATCCACAGACTTCACATAGAAACATCTCTCAAATAATGAAGGCTTTGGTTCTACTGGATTGCTTTGAAATAGAAGCCCTTAGAAACATGATTAAAAAGTCTCCACTGAAGTTTATTATGAATGAATAAGGTTTTGTGCTTATGCATATGAGGCCTTCTGCAGAAAAAGATTTCAAGTTCTGTTCCAAATGAGGCATGGGACAAACATCACCACCACCTCTCATCATCAATAAATATATTAAGGCTGGTCTGTGGCCGTAAAAGGCCATGATTTAAAATGTAAAGTATTTTAACCTTTTAGGAAAGGATTAAAAAGAGAAAAGAAAAAAATGGTGCTGGCCACCTCCCAGCTGCTTTATTGTGTTAACAATGTCTTTTATTTTCTATATTCCATTGCTTTGACATCTGGGGCCTTGTTCACCCTGGAAAGACTCCCCCTCTCCTGCCCAGGGTTAACCAATTCCTAGAGATAGTAAACAACTCACCACAGAGCACTTTTCAGACACAAATCAACCAATCCTGAACCCGCACTCCAGCCACCTCCTTTATACACCTCACACACTCTGGGCTACTAGCCACATGCCCCAATCACCCCGATTCTCACCATTGTAAGGGAGCAAAGACATTCATTTCCTTAGACCCCCAGTTTCATCACATGCTTGTCCTCCTTTGGGAGGATTTGGTAACAGTTCTCTACACAGAAAATCTACTTTCACATTCAATTTTATGAAGACCAAGGTAACTGCTTCCAAAGGTACCAATTAGGGACAGTCCCTATGCCCCAGAGCCTGCTGAAATTGTTCAAACCAGCCAACCCTAAATACACTTACTCTGCTTCACCTGTTCGTTTGCACAGAAACACACTAAAGGCTGTTGCCCACATTTTTCTCTTCCCCCTCTGCCTCCTGACAGATTCGGTGTGGCCCTCCCTGACATGGCACACCCCTCCTCTTGGGTCTGTGAGTAACAGACTTGCTTTTATTTTCTTTTTTGTTTTTGAGTTGGAGTCTCACTCTGTCACCCAGACTGGAGTGCAGTGGCACGCTCCCAGCCACCGCAGCCTTGACCTGCTGGGCTCCGGCGATCCTTCCACCTCAGCCTTCCAAGTAGCTGGAACTACAGGCATGGGCTACCACACCCAGCTAATTTTTTGATTTATTGAAGAGATGAGGTCTCACCAAGTTGCCCAGGCGGGTCTCGAACCCACGGGCTCAGGCAATCCACTCAGCTCAGCCTCCCAAAGCATGGAATTACAGGCTGAGCCACCAAGCCTGGCTCAGACTTGCTTTTCAATGGCAATTATCCCTTCCTCTGCTGGCCTTCCTATACATCAAATTTTCTATTACTACACTTTATAAATATTTTTAAACAGTTATTTACATAGACTTTACAGCATTGGACATCTTCTCTTCTCAGCAGGTGAATAGCACATCTCCATTTTTTTCATTCCCCAGTTATTCCAGAGAACACCCATAATTATCTGTGTTTCCCCACAGCTTTTACCCATGTCCCATTTGTGCCCCCAACTCCCCACCACGGTGGTTTGTCTCAGACTGTCTACTCCCACTAGGCAATACTTTGACATTCTGACAGCTTCAGCCTTCAACATCTCCCAGGGATCCCTGGTCCCCACTTTGAGAACAGCTTCTGAAGCTGCTCACTGTCGTTACTATACCCAAAGATTTGGGGTTTATTCCATTTTAACCTCAGAAGTATTACAGAGATGTTGTTACAGCTTCCCATCTAGAAACTCCTCAGAGGCCTCTGAAAATGAACCCCTTTCTATAGATTTTGAGTTTGGGGATTAGTAAAGAAAGTATTCCTCTCCATCTTCCCCCAAATGATTAATTTCCCTGGGCCCCCATATCCTTGAGAAAGAGACCTCTGTCACCAATGTAAGGGAACAAAGAGATCCATTTCCCTGGATCCCCAGTCTCATCACGTGCTCATCCTCTTTGGGGAGGATTCGGTGACAATTCTCTACACAGACAACCTACTTTCACATTCAATTTATGACGGCCAAGATATCTGCTTCCAGAGACACACAGGGCTTCCAAAGGTGCACAGGTTCTTCTCCCACTGGATTTGAGATATGAAGGGAGATGCTTGGCTTCAGCTCCCCCTTGACTTCCACCCTCTGAAGAAAAGAAAGAAGAACACTTTTTTCTAAAGCCAAACTTGTATCACAGGATTTGGGAGCATCTGGGGTGACTTCCACATACAGAATTCTTCTCCTTGCCTGTTTTTCTAACTTATGACCCACTTACCCCCCACTCTCAACATGGTTGTCTATTTCTCTGTACTATTTCCACCTGAAGTAGAGGCAGTGTTGAAACCACAGTAAGCACAATCTGAGAACATGGAAGAGGGGAAAGAAGTAAACAGTGGAAATGATTGAGCGGCAAGTTGTTGCAAGGCTTTTGACTGAGTTTGGATTGAGCTGGGGGTTCAGGACTTCCACATGACAATCTGCCTAGTTTAGATGTTTAGCATGTCTGAGACATAATCCCCAGCTTCTTCCTCTATATGCAACCTTAGAGCTTAGTCTCAGTTTTCTTATCTGTAGCAGATGTTTTCAGTGCCCTCCCATGATCCCATGTTCCCCTCATCTCAAGGTCCCTAGCCCAAGTTACAACCTCCCAGGGAAATCCATGTGTTTTTCTGACAGAAGGTGCTATTTTGTGGGCTAAAAACATGAGAGAGTTATGCCCACCATGAATAGCCTTAAACAACAATCTAATGGGTATTGGTGTATAAATACCCCAGCTCCCTTGCCCATTGGTGGAATACACTCTGCTCCACGGTGTGTTCTACCCTGGCTTGCAGAGAGCCACAGCAGGACTGAACTTCAGATACCCAATGGTAACTTGCTTGATAATGAATTCATATCCTGGCTGTCTTCCCTTCCCCCTTCCCTTCCTCACTTTCCTGCTCTCCTATCGGTGTTTCCTGAAGTCACTTCCATTAGATTCCTTGTCTTAGTATTTTTTTTTTTTTTTGAGCTGGAGTCTCACTCCGTCACCCATACTGGAGTGCAGTGGCACACTCACAGTCACTGCAGCCTTCAACTGCTGGGCTCAGGCGATCCTTCCACCTCAACCTTCCAAGTAGCTGGAACTACAGGCACACGCTACCACACCCGACTTATTTTTTGATTTATTGTAGAGACAAGGTCTCACCAAGTTGCCCAGGCTGGTCTCGAACCCCTGAGCTCAAGCAATCCTCTTGACTTGGCCTCCCAAAGTGCTGGGATTACAGGCTTGAGTCACTGCGCCTGGCCCATCTTAGTATTTTCTAAGTGTGTTTCTGGGGGAGCACAGACTAAGATATCATTTGGGGAATAGATCGGTCTTTTTGCTGCAAGTTCTCCTTTTCCAAAATATGAGGTGAACTTTGATGGAATCATTCTCATGTGAAAAGTAGTTGCAGTACATATCCCATGGGCCAAGTCTCCTGCTTGGCACCTCTGCTTAAAAAGCCAGCTCAATTCTATTCCTTGTCATCTTGCCTGCTAAAGGGCAGTGGAGTATCACTGTGAAAAGGTAAGGATCCAGAGTCAGTCTTAACACCTGCCACGTGTACAATTTTGGAAAATTTATGCTCCAAGCCTCAGTTTTCTTATCTGTAAACTGGAAATAACAGTTATAACCACCTTAAGGATCAAATGAGATAATTTATACAAAGCACTTAACACATCATCTAGTGTAAAACAAGTGCTCGATAAATGGCAGATACTCTTATTGTCCTTCTAGTCTCAATTTTAATGGTCCCTTCTCAGGGAAGCCTTGCCTGACATAAGAGTAAGCCTCTCTCATATGTTCTCACAAGCGTCCTGTTCTTCATCATAATCCTCACTGCTCTCTATTTCAATGTTGTGTTGAATGCCTGTCCTCCCTGATGAACTGCTGTGTTTCATTGTTCCACGAGATTAGGCACCTTCTTGTCTACCTTGTGCACTCGTATATATAATGTATGTTTGTATGTGTGTGCGTGTGCATTTGTATGCATGAGTTTCCTATCATTACTGCAGCCAGTTATTGTACCACAAACTGGCTGGTTTAAAAAAAAACCAGTATTCTCTCACTGTTCTGGAGCCAGAAGTCCAAATCAGTGTTGGCAGGGCCACACCTCCTCTGGAGGCTCCAGAAAAGAACCCATTCCTTGACTCTTTCAGCTTCTGATGCAGCTTGACTGTAGCTGCCTCATTCCAGTCTCTGCCTCTGTGGTCACACTGTCTTCTTTTCTGTGTCCTTCTTCTCTTCTGTGTGTCTAAGAGTACTTGTCATTGAATTTAGTGTCCACCTGAATAATCTAGGATGATCTCAACTCAAGATCTCTAAGTTAATTACATCTGCAAAAAATCTGTTTTCAATTAAGGTCATATTGAGAAGTTCTAAGGATTAGGGCAGGAATATATCTTTTGGGTGTCCACTGCTCAGCCCACTACTATATACAGATAACTATATATCTCCTCAGTGTGTAGCACACAGTGGATCACACCATGGGTGTTCAATAAATGTTGTCGAAGGAGCAAATGGATAAACAGAACAGGGCCCCTGCCCTCTAAGGATCACAAAAAAAACTAATGACAAAGGTAGACAAATTTATGTAGAATGAGGCCCTCACAAAATACTTCATTCCTTCACAACACTTTTCCAACATCAACAAACATCTAAGAAAGGAGCGTTGGCTTGGTAAAGCTGGGAATCCTTCTAGAAGTACTACCCTTTTCAGGTCACTGCCAGCCTCCAAAATCTCCCTGGCGAAAACACAATAGCCCTTCTACTTTCTAATTAGCAAGATCCTGTTCAGAATATGCTAGCACTTAAAAGAAGCTTTTATTCACTATGGTTTTCTCTAAAGAAATTCTAGCTCTCTACTGTCCACAAATTTTAATTATGAAACTGAGTTGGGAAGAGGGGTAGGAACCCTTTTGTATCCTTTTTCTCAACATATAGTATTTCTCTCCTGCATCTTTTGCCAAAAATGGCACTTCAGGAGATCTAAGAAGGGACAAGAGCTGATTTTTTACAAGAAAATCATAGATAATACCACCCATCTTAGCCATACACTTCCTAGAACACAAGCAGGGAATTTTCTTTTTATTTATTTACTATTTGAAAAGGGCAGATCTGCAGAGATATAGGCTGGTTTCTGTGGAACATTTTATTATTTGCAATTGTCAGTTTGGCAGTGGCCACCCTGCTTGAGTTGCTGGTTCATTTGAAGGTTATGAGGGGATATGGTTCTTTCTCCCGTGTCTCAGCACAGAGGCAAATGTGGGGGCATCTGAGAAGGTGATGCCTGGACTAAAGTCACAGCCATGGGTGCCCTGGCTGCAGACCACCTCTCACCTCACCTCAAGTCACCAGATGGCTCCAGATGGTAATAATTTTCATGTTTTCCCAGTTAGGTTTGGAACTGAACCAGTGTCAGCACCTCCTCCCCACCCCCAACCCTCTGTCATGGGATTGTTAAGGGTCAGCTCCTGCCATTTGCTTCTGTGGTTCCCTGGAGCCCCGACCTTGGTGCCCAAGCTTTCAAAGATCCATCGGGTCCTCCTGTGCTATGGCGCAGCACACAAATGTCACAGGAAGGGGACAGTGCATCTTGCTTTTCACTATTGAAAAATTGTTTTCCTAATTTAAAAAGTTGAGAGTGTAAACTCAAACTGTCAAAAAGTAAAGAACACTAAGATCATTCATTACCCTACTATTCAGAAATAATCATTATAACCATTTGACGTCAACCTCTTTCAATACAACATATATTATACAGATTTCCTTTTGATTTTTCTTTACTCTTGCAAAAATGGCATCATATAAACAATAGATCTTGGTGAACCTCCAAAAGAACCTTCACCAGTTTATCAAGTGGTATGAATCTCTATAGTAAAAGTACAGACTTTAGATGAGGAGACGAGGAGGGCTGAGTCTGATGGAGGCTCTCAGAAGGTGCGGAAGGCAGAGCAAACAGGTAGAGCCTGACTTCTGAGCCCAGCAAACCTAGTGTATCCCATCAGATCCTTCCAGCTACTGGCTCTGTGACCTTGGGCAAGTTATATAACCCCTCTGTTACCCACAGTTTCCTATCTCCAGTACATATAAAATGATTGGCACCATACCTAGCAAATGGGTAAAAATATGAATAATATTAGTACCCTTCTCCTTCTAAACTGCAATGAGGTACCCAAAGAGCCTTCAATCACTTTTTCTGGGTGAATTTTTATTCCCAAGGACTAACGGTCAGTTTATATAATTACTGATTGTATTTATCTGCCTTGGCTGTTACAACAAAGCACCAGAGACTGTGTGGTTTAAGCAACAGAAATTTGTTTCTCACAGATCTAGAGGCCAGAAAGTTCAAGATCTTGATGCCAGCTGATTCCGTTTCTGCTGGGGGCTCTCTTCCTGACTGGTAGATGGCAGCCTTCTTGCTGTGTCCTCACATGGCAGAGAGAGGAGAAAACAGAGAGAGAAACAGACAGAGAGACAGAGAAAGAGTGCTCCTCTCTGGTGTGTCTTCTTATAAGGACACTAATCCTATTCTCATAGGATTAGTCGGAGCATTTAGGGCCCCATCCTTATGACCACATTTGGCCTTAATTACCCCTTAAAGTGCCCTATCTCCAAATAGAGTCGTACTGGAGGTTAGAACTTCAACATATGTATTGGGGAGTGGGGTTGGGGAAAGACATAATTCAGTCCATAGCAGTGATTATTAATATTAATAAGGTATCACTAAAATGATAGTCTTCTGTGGAGAAAAGCAATGTGATGCTTTTAGCCTACAGTTAAGTGGGACAGATCATCAAGAAACAAGAAGGCAGCATGAGCCCTCAGTACAGTGAGAGAGACACTGTGAATCTGCTCCCTCAGGCCAACCGCACTTTCTTTAGGGCCTCAGTCAATGTCCCTAGCAAAGTGCAATTGGCTTCAGCAGCTTCCAGGAGGAAGTCTTGAGGTGGAAGCACACCATTTTAGAGGCTCCTAGTTTCAAGAGTTTCTTACTTCAGATGAAGAATTTATATTAACTCCTTTTTAGAAAGTTAAGGCAATTCCCCCCACCCCCACACCTCACCCCTACCCCCTCCCACCCCCACCACAGTTGTTGGAGTGACTCCCTAGTATTTTCTGTAGCTGGTTGGTGAATGATGTTCTGAGGAAGATAGGAATTTTTTCTAATTCCGGTGGAAAAGGATGATGCATCTTGACTCACCCATTTCTTTCCCCCGCTTTTCTACTCAGCCTCATAAACACTAGTCTGACTGACCCTTTGTCCTCAGGCTGGCTTCCCCTGAAATTTAAATCTCTGATGGGCTGAATATGCATCACACCTGCAGACTGTGAGGGAGGTGTTGGCACGAGAATCCCATCTGCCATTTCCTCTTCATTTTATACATGAAGAGCCCAGGGTTGTTTCATTTCTTCCTGAGAAGTGCCCTCAATCCTTTGAAGAGCAGAAGAACTCAGATAGTGAGAACTGTACCCTAGTTTTTCACGCAATCAATGGTTCCTGATTTCCAAATTTTGCATATTGTGGGATTCTTATAGAGTTGTCAACTTTTTAATTTTGCAAATTGCATACCTGCAATTATATAATAATTACTGATTGTATTCATCTGCCTTGGGTGTTATAACAAAGCACCAGAGACTGTGTGGCTTAAACAACAGAAATTTGTTTCTCACAGATCTAAATTAGGAAGAAGATATTTCTGTAACAAATGGCAGTCTTTCCCACAAAAGACCTTTGGTGACTTTAGACTGATGTATGGTAACATACTACACTGTCTTTATCCTTCTCATTTTTCTATAGATGGTAAAAAAAAAAAGTCACCATAATGGCACTAATCTATAGATTATACATTTTGGAATCTTTGAACTTTGATTCTGCTCTTTTTTTCTTCCCCACTTCAGAGCTGGCTCTATCCTGCTCTGCAGTTATCTTCTCACTTCATCTTTCTTCTGTCTTCTTCTTGCTTTTACCCACAAATCCTTTGACTGACCCCATAGGATCAATAAGTGGTAGACAATCAGTCCTGATCAGAGTTGAAAGGCATACCAGATCTGGAGTGGACAACTATTCCTGCCTCTATGTGAGCCACCAAAAACCCTGCATCACCTCTTGTCTAAAGTGGTTTATGTAGAATAAATTTATCTCACCCACACTTGCAAGTTATAGATTCTAAGCTTCTTAAGGACAAGAACTGGTCATCTTTCATCTTCATAATTCTCTAGGGTTGGCACAGTGTCTGGTCCAGAGTATGGCATCAATAATTTTCTGTTGAATTTCCTTATGTTGAATGAAGAATTCCTTCACTTTGATTATTATTATGTTTTCCTTCTGACTCCATAATTTAAGTTCACCTAAAAAGGCCAAAAAATTGCTTTTGGGACCCATTCCATCACCATCTTACATACACGTTGCTATATTTTATTTTCAGAAACAACATCATCTAAGGGTGACAGGGTTTGAAGAAGAAGGCAGCCAAATGTCCATTAAAAGAGCAAATGTTGACCAATATTTCCGCCTCTGCCGAGACTTCTTCCTCCTACTCTCTCCTCTGCAGTGGGCTGATTCATCCGACACAAATGCATGTTCATAATAACCTCCATCTGTGGACCGGCTTTGTATCACATGAATAGTGGTCATTTTATAAACCTCACTATCTTGGCACTTTACACTTATTTTTAAGTATTTCCTTAAATAAACTCTAGTTAGAGCTCATTCAACCAAAGGAAAAAATAATTAAAAGGTCAATAAAAACAATGCAAAGATCCACATTAATGGTCTAAAACCTTTATCTTTTTAGAGGTGGAGAATTTCAGAAAGAAGATAAAATATAGAAGGCTCTGGGTTCCAGAGTTCTCTCTAACCAACACTCCCACTGACTCACACCCAAAAACTGGATGAACTTCTTCACCTTCTTCAATCAAATCATAGAGTTGATGCAGTCCAGAAGGGCTTAAGAACTGTAGTTTCAAGAAAGATTTGAAAGAAAAAAAAGATTAACCTCTCCCTGTGATATTTTCTTATCACCAATGTGATACCTAAACAGTGATGCCATAGCAGTCCAAATCAAATTGTATCAGTCTGTTTGGCATTGCTATAAAGTAACACTGGAGACTGAGTAGTTTACAAAGAAAAAAGGTTTTTGGCTCACAGTTCTTCATGGCACTGGCATCTACTTGGCTTCTAGTGAGGCCTCAGGAAGCCTTTACTTGTGATGGAAGGCAAGGAGATCCGGCATATCACATGGCAAGAGTAGGAACAAGAGAGTGAGAAAGAGGTACAAAGTTCTTTTAAACAACCAACTCTTTCATGAACGAATGCAGCAAGAACTCACTCATTACTGCAAGAATGGCACCAAGTAATTCGTGCATTCATGAGGGATGTGCCCTCATGATCCAATCACCTCCCACTACGCCCCACCTCCAATACTGGGGACATTTCAATGTGAGATTTGGAGAGGACAACCATCCAAACTACAGCACTAACTTAAGCAGAAAAAAAACATTAGAATAAAATTAGGATGACTCATAGGATCAAGGGGATGCTGAAGGTTTGGGCATTGGTAGGAACCAAAGAAACACCAAGGGCCAGAAGGTGACAGTCATGTGGCCAGGATCCCCAAGGACCAGGCACTCTATTCAAGCAGCAGTGAACCTGAATTTGAAATGCTTCCTATCCATTGTCTTATTTGTTGAAAGTGTAAAGTCCCAGAAATGGTTTCTGATTGGCGGGCTTTAGTCATTAGACTGGACTTAAGGTCACACTCTCAGTCCTTAGGTCATGTGGACTCTTAAATATGACAGTGAGCAGTAGAGAGGAAGAATCTGGGCTCCCAGATTCTATAATGTGAGGCACAGTTTAAGAAGTGCTCTTATGTCAACACACACACACAAAAGGGTATTCTTCTAAAAGGAAGACTGGAGTGCCAGTAGGAAGGTTAGGGGCTTTGGGTTTAGATATTAGAGTCAAGAAACAAAAAATGTCCCCTAAATTTTCTATGAGAATGAAAGTGCCCCTCCTCACTCAGAAGCTGGTATAGCGTCAACATAATGTGTTTAAATACACTTTAAAATTTTTCTCATTTTCAATTCAGGAATTCCCTTTCAAAATATTTTCCCTAGTGAAGGAAATGCATTAAGAGCACAAATTCAGGTATTTCCTTCCCATGTAGTCATTTTTTAAAAATTGAAGTTCAGCTTTCATATTCGTAGTATCAAAACATGTCACAAGGTGAATCTCACCTCCTCTTTACACTCTGGTTTCTAATGCATGAGACAAAGAAAATGTAACATATAATGATGTTTCAAGAGGAGAAAGACTCTGGCTATATGGCAATAAAAAATGTCCCTTGGAGCATGAGAAGGCAATAAAGAAAAGTTGCAAGAAGGGAAAAAGGGAACCAACTGAAAATAAATATGGTAAATGGTTAGGTGTCCAGCTAATACTCATTGGGTACCAACTATGTGCCAGGCACAGTCTGTGCCTGTTATATTACTATCTCCAAATCACAAATAATTTGGATATTCACGCATTTAAGTTACTGAATGAATGATTAAATGAATGGACATGATGCTAAGAAGAGTTGAGGGGGGTCATGGTATCGGATGTGCCTAGGGCCACATGTCTGACCAGATATGGTCACCATGCTCCCAGCCACATCTAGAGATTGCTGCATAAGCTCTGCCCATGACTGCTACCAAAAGATATGGTAGTATCCTTTATTGTTAATAGGATACTATGATCAGCTTTTTCTTCCTAGCACAAGGAATTGGAAATTCATTCTGGATTGAAACAAAGAACTTTCTGTTTACCTCCTACTTATACAGAAATTCACTTAGCTAGAACACCTCATTCTCTGAGCATTCTGGTTAATCAAGGATTTATTGTCCTGTCTTGGACAAATTTCCCCTTCTGACATCTGCTGCATTTTTATGATCTTCATAAAGCAGTGTACTTTTTTAATAGGGGAAATGTATTGTAATAACTTACATTTGTACATGGTTAAAAAGCACTTTCTGACAACAATCTGTAATGAAGACAGGGCAGGTGTTAATGTCCCTATCTTGTCTGTAATTAAACTGAGTCTTACATAATTAAGTACTCCTTGGTTCACAAGGCTGGTAAAGGATTCCCATCCACTTATTCAACAAGTATTTGCTGAGGACTTTCTATGTGCCAAGTGCTGTGGTAGACCCTGGAATGGGCCAGATGGATGGTCTCTCCTCTCCCAATGTGTGGCTCCAAGTCCTGCCGTTTCCTTTATCCCTTGCTAGGTCCTCACCCCCTTGCCAAGTAACTCCCTGCAAGCCCTTGAGGAAGCTTCTCAAATACACAAGAAAAACAGAGACCCAATTTCCTTGAGGGCAGGATGGCTGGATACATCCATATGAATTGTTGAGGCTTCTGTCAGTGCAGTAGGACTAAAGTTCCCGGGCTCCTTCTCCACCTTCCAGGAGTGGAGAGTTCAGGTCAGCAGTCACATAGTGCCCAGTCTACTTTGTCCAGCTATGAAGCCCTTGCTCATTCTAATTGATGTCAGTGAGTCATTTACCATGCAATTAGCAGAGTTATAAAAATGCTGAAAGGAAGAGAAGTGACTCTGATGTTTAAATGTGGGGCTTAGAATCAACACTGCCCCCTTCTCCATCTATCATAACTAATCCAACATGCATATGATAAATGGTTTTGTTTGGGGAGATAAGATCTGACTCTTGGTCTATAGAATAACAAAATGTGCTGAAAAGCAGCATGGCTGCAGTTCCAACTTTCTCTTTCATCCAGCTTTACAGAATTCACACAAAGAACTAAACACAGTGCATCACGTCATTCCAATTCTCTCTTTTTTTTTCCCCTGAGAGAAGGTAGTGACTCTTTTTAGCAAACAATAGTATTTTATCAATAGTGGTTTTAGGAAAGATCCAGGGAAAATTGTCTCAGAAAACTGATGGTCCAAGAATATAGGTAGTAGATTGGCAGCCAACCTCCCCCCTTCTAGCCCTCTAACCTTGGGTGATGTCTGAGACATCCTAACCCAGGGCTTTGGGCACAGCCAACCTGTCCCCTACCCCAGACAGTAGCCTCGAGCCAGTGGCTGACAACACCTCTCACCCTTCACCTGAGCATTCCCCTCCATGCCCTTTTCAGGCTGCTCTCAGTCTCCTACTACTTGCTTTCATTCCCTTAGTTTCTGTATTTCTGGCCCTGTGCTCTGGATCTTACATCTACATGTGACACCTTTTGGTTAGCAACTCTCCAGTTTCCTGTTGTGAAGATTTAAGCTTCAACTTCCACTCATCCTACCACTGATCCTGGTTCTATTGACACCTTGGTTGAGGTGTGCAGTGTGGCCTCTGAGAAAACTCCAGCTCCAGTCCTAGCCCTGAAAAATTCTCCTAAGCAAAGCATTCCTAATACCCTCCTTTACTCTTTTCTTCCAACTAGGTCTTCTTCCTACTTCCCCAAATATAAGCTAACTGATAATTTCACCAAATTAAACAGGCTCAGGTGGAAATGGACCAGCTTCAGGAACAGTGAAAAATTTGCTTCCAACCACTGAAGTGCTACATGGAGAGTGGCTAACTAACGCCAAGACAACCACAGAGTGATTTATTTGTATAGCCTCTACCACTCACTAGAAAGGACCATGTTCCCTCACTCTGGTAAGTGCTGTGTGGCTGCAGCAGGTGGACATGGAAGAGGGTGTAGGGGTGAGTCCACTGAGCCATCTGTGCATTCCCTGCTCTAAACCAGTGCAAGTGATGGAATACTACACAGCCATAAAGAAGAACAAAGTCTTGTCCTTTGCAGCAACATGAATGCAACTGGAGACCATCATTCTAAGTGAACTGTCACAGAAGCAAAAAAACTGAATACCACATGGTCTCACTCATAAGCGGACCGTAAGCATTGAGCATGCAAGGACATAGGCAGGAACAACTGACACAGGGCACTCACTGCTAAAGGAGGGAGAGGAGGAGGAGGACTAAGGGTACCATGTCTACTAACAGCGGGGAGAGGGCTCGCTAGAATCCTAAACATCATCTTTATGCAATTTACTTATGTAGCAATTCCTCACATGTACTCCTCAACTCTATCAATATTTATTTTTATACAAAAAGATAAACCAGTGCCAGGCATCTGAAGACATTCCATCAATGCGCACAACCCACCACCCCTCCAACAACCATGCAAAGGGGGAATCGGCCAGTGCAGCAGACGCATCCAGCCTGGCTATACAAGATGCCCCTTGGGCTGCAGTGCAATGAGTGGCCTGGAGAGGGGGCACACAATGGCTCCAGCATGTTCAAGGAAAGCAGAGGGGACTGCCTGAACCAGCTGTGACTCTGGGAACCTGAAAGACAGAGAATCAAGAGCTCCTGCAAAAGCAGGTTGGAAAAGCTTAACAGAAGAGGGGAACAAGAAAGGCTGACCAGACGCCCAGGTTTCGGATTTGGGGAACAGTGTGAGTGGTGAAGGCTGTAGCTATGCTGGAGACTTAAGGCAATGGGATGTTCAGTTTGTTTGGGGACCTATTAGGTTTGAAGCCCCAGGGACCTCCACTGTGGAAATATCTGCAAGGTGAGTTTTGGATGGAAGGACTTGAGAAACGTTTACATCAACATCAATCGTCCCTGATGCCCAAAGCACAGTTTGTATATAAGCTGATAAGATGCTATCCAGATAAAGAAAACAATATAATATATATCCCTTGGCAGAGTAGCTCTCATGAGAGGATTACTATATGAAGCAGCACTCATTGGAATAGGAGAAGAGATAAAATAACGGGTAGAGTAATGTTTTAGGTAAAGACTACATTCCTTGTGAACTATAGAGAGGGTGTGTGTGTGTGTGTGTGTGTGTGTGTGTGTGTATACTTGTGTATGTCTGTCTATATGTGTCTGACACCTGTGTTTGCAGGGTCAGGACTGGGGTGGGAGGGACAGTGAGAATTGAAGGCAGTTCCTAAAACCACAGTAATCAAGATCAATCATTTTTGTCTTCATCATTTAGTGCAATATTTTAAAAAGCAAAATTAACATAAATATTTATGCTTAACAAAACATCAACATGTTAAATAAAGACAGGATCAGTTACAGTACCATGATGTGCTAAGTCATATTGAAGCCAGAGGCAAAGGAAAAATCGATAATACTGATCCTGCTTCTATTTGAAGCTTTGATATTCTGTAAATCGTGGGTTTTTTGCATTAATGTTGACTTTTAAAATATTGCATTGAAATATTATTTTTCAACATCACTTTAATTTTGTGCCCAGAGCAAGTGCCTAGATCACCTCAACTTTTTTTTTTTTTTTTTGAGTTGGAGTCTCACTCTGTCACCCAGACTGGAGTGCAGTGGCCACTCCCGGCCACCGCAGCCTCGACCTGCTGGGCTCCAGCGATCCTTCCACCCCAGCCTTCCAAGTAGCTGGAACTACAGGTGCGCACTACCAAGCCCGGCTAATTTTTGATTTATTGTAGAGATAAGGTCTCGCCAAGTTGCCCAGGTGGGTCTCGAACCCGCGGGCTCAGGCAATCCACTCACCTCAGCCTCCCAAAGTGCTGGGATTACAGGCTGAGCCACCGAGCCTGGCCGATCACCTCATCTTAATCCCAGACCTGGCATGCTCACGTGTGTGTGTGTGTGTGTGTGTATGTGTGTGTGTGTGTGTGTGTGTGTAAGACAGAAAAGATAGGGAGAGAGAAAGAGAAGAGTGGGAACAAGCACATCAATTCAAGTATAGCTTTGCAGGAAATGGCCTACAAAACAAACTCTTAGCATGTGGTGTTATTCCTTCCCAAGAGACACTTTAAATCTCAGATTTCATGCTACACTTTCTTGCTGTTCAAGATGCATCTATAAGGCTTGAGACCTCACTTTAAACACCAGGAGTCTGACACTATTATCTTTAAGCATACCAGTGGTATACAAGCATTTTTTGACCACCCACCAAGCTCTTCTCAATCCTGTGCTGCTTGGATCCAGGGAGAACCTGAGGTTCCCTTCCCAAACCAGCGACTTATTTTTATGGGCCTTAATCATTAGAGGTCACACAGACACTGGGGACATAGGACAGGGCTGGCTGGAATCAATGACAGGGGACCTCCTTTGGCCCAACAAAATAGAAATGTTTCTCAAGTGATATGGTTTCAAGTTTTTGCTATTATGACTAGTGCTGCAATGAATACACAGGCCTCTTAGAATATTTAAGTTTCTTTTAAGGTCTGTCTCAAATCTGAACCTCCTATATGAAGCCTTCTCTGCATCTTCGGTCACCCTATTCCTCCCCCTCCTTGTCTGTACATAGTTTATTTTTCCTACTGAGTTCTAACTCGCCTTTGTATCCACAATACCTAGTAGATCCAGGCTCCTCTTGCCACCATCTTTACTCTTACTCTTCTCCTAGACACATCATCCCTTTCCTTCTTCACCTCATCCTTTCACCTTCCATGTTCTCCCTGCTCTTGCTATCACCTGTGTTATGTATCTTAGTCGTTGAATGTTCTGAGTACAACTCATCCTCCCATTTGATGATAAGCTATTTGAGGGCAGAAGCCTCATCTTTTCATTTTTAAAAATCTCTAAAGTGTGAATTCCAGTCTTTTGTATGCGGCACTCAGGACATGAGATCTAGCTTTTACAGCAGCAGGCATAAGGGAATCACACACATAATCTGAGTGAGAGTGTGTCAAAGCAAATTGAATTGTAAATAAGTTTCCAGGCCTTCAAAACTGATGAGCGCACACAAGCGAAGGTTATGGAGGGGAAGGAATGGCTGCTCTTGCCATGGACAGAGAGGAGTTAGCAAACGAGGCACATTTGGTAGAGCAGAAAGGAACTGGGCAGAGAAAAGCAGAAGACTTGGAGTCATGGTTTCCCTGCCTGCCTCATAGGTCTGACTGAGATCTGCGGGTTTCAGAATGAGGGAGGGTTTGGTTTGTTCCTACTTGGCTGCCCCCTTGCCCAGCATGACCATGGTGGCAATTCAAACTGACACCTACGTCTAGACAACCCAATGTCACTGATAAATCAGCTCTCAATGACACACACCCACATGGCAGAGGCCACCACTGCCTCTAAACTTTATCCGTTCTGAGGGAGTATGTAGGAAACCAAAACAAAAGTGAGCCTTTGGCTTGCTAACACAATTTGACACATTTCCCAGATTTTGAAGGTCAATCCAGCTGAAATCTGAGCATCCAAGATTTGGGGTGTTGAGTTTTAAAAGGCTGAATATAAGATGACTCATATGCCAACCGACTCATCTATCGACACTGTGATTTTCAACTAGATAACCAAGGTGGTTTCTGAAGGCTTCTAAAAGAATGGCTTCTGCTTTACAATGTTTGGGTTGCCAAGTAATATCACGGAGGAAGAGAGAAATAGTCTCGCAGGTTGCCAAATGCCAAATTCACCTCTGGGTTCCACTCCTTAACATACTTATTCCTCCTTCAGAATGTGAAAATCCTAAATAACTTTTATTTTGCTTTAAATGTCACCTCATTTTATTTTAAAGGTCTTAATTTATTAGCCTTGCATGATCAGTTTTTTCGAGAAAGGTCACGGCTACATAAAGGAGGCTTTATAGCCCCTTCAACTGTCAGGTCATAACTTGAGAAATAGGTAGGGAATTGCAAGAGAAAGACATAAAAAAAAGCCACAGATTAAATCTACTGGATACTTGTCTCCCTGGAATAGACTTAAAGAAAAAAAAACCTTAAGAATTTATTTCTTTAAAAATAACCAGCAACCAAGCAAATAAAGAGCACCTCTGGTGTGCCAGGTACTTTATTAAGCATTTCATTTATAATTTTGTAAATTTATGTTTTACATTGACAGCTGTAATTGTACATACTTGTAGGGTACAGTTAGATGTTTTATGGAAGAGACTTTTGTGTGTTTTCTCCTATTCCACCTTAAATGGCTCTAGAAATAGGATTTTCATCCCTTTTTTCAAAATAGTAGACCAATGGATCTACTATTTAAACTTTTCTCCGTTGGAATTTTTCTGAGCAAGGTTTTATCTAGAATCATCTAGGAGTCTGTGTTAGATGCATGCAATACTTTTCATAGCTAATGCCTGCTTGTCCTTCAGATCTGAGTATGCAGGGCTCTGATTATATGCGTTCATAGAGCCTTGTTCCTTTTCTCTAGAGTACTTCTTTCCGTTTGCAATTATCCACTTATTATTTGATGATCTGATTAACATCTGTCACTCCCCTTGGACTGTAAATTCTGTTGCTGCAAGAAATCTGCCGATCTTGTTCACTTCTTGTATGAGTTTGCTTAAGACTGTCGTCATGAAGTACCACAAACTGGATAGATTAAACACCAGAAATGTGTTGTCTGACAGTTCTGGAGACTAGAAGTTCAAAATCAAGATGTCAGCAGTGTTGGTTGCCTCTGAGGACTGTGAGGGAAGGACAAGATCCAGACCTCTCTCCTCACCTCATGGATGGCTGTCTTCACGTTCATAGGTGTTCTCCCTGAATCTTTACATCATCTTTCCTCTGTATGTGTTTCTGTGTCCAAATTTGCCCTTTTTGTAAGGTGGCTGATTCATACTGAATCAAAGCTCACTCTCATGACCTCACTTGAACTTGATTACCTCTACAGGGACCCCATCTCCAAATTACAGCCACATTCTGAGGTTCTGGGGGCTAGGACTCCTACATATACTTTTGAGGGAAATGCAATTCAAACCATAACACTGTTGCATCCTCAGCATCAAGCACAGTGACTGTCACTAAGTGGAGCTCAATAAACATTGTGAATGAAGGACTCACCACTTTAGCTCAGGGCTGTCCAGAAAGCTTGGTCAATCTAAAAACCTTTATAGACCATATTGCTTTACTGAGAGAGTTGGAAAAAGGGAACAGAACCCAGTCATAGGATCAAGGCCATGTAAACATAGCCTCAGTTTCACATTTCTCTCAGCTCCTCAGTGATCTCTCAAAAAGCCAACCCTGGTGCTTTGCCATAGTCACCTTCCCTGTTGCAGGAGCAAGCTAGGCTTTTGGAAGCACATTGCAACAAGGCAAACAGTCTCCATATGTGAGTTTTTTACACACAAAAATATATTTCAGTAACAAACAAAATTATCTGCATTATGTGAGTGTGATTCAACATTCTCTACGTATTCACACTGGACACATGGCCCACAAAAAGCACAGATCTTAAGGGGTTTACATTCAACTCAGTTAAATTCCAACCAACATATCTTTTATTAACTGAGTGCCATGTGCAAAGGACTGGAATTCACACTTCAGAGATTTTTAAAAATGAAAGGATGAGGCTCCTGCTCTCAAATAGCTTATCATCAAATGGGAGGGTGAGTTGTACCCAGAAAATTCAGTGACTAAGATACATAACACAGGTGATGAGGAGAAGCAGGGAGAACATGGAAGGTGAAGGATGAGGTGAAATTCTGCAAGTATAAATGGAAGGAAAGGGATGATATGCCTAGGGGAACAGCATGAGCAAAGATGGCAGCAAGAGGAGCCTGGCTTTACTAGGTATTGTGGATACAAAGATGAGTTAGAACTCAGCAGGAAAAATAAACTATGTACAGACAAGGAGGGGGAAGGAATGGGATGACAGAAGACATAGAGAAGGCTTCATATAGGAGGTTCAGATTTGAGACAGACCTTAAAAGAAACTTAAATATTCTAAGAGACCTGTGCATGAATATTCATTGCAGCACTAGTCACAATAGGAAAAACATGGAACCAACAAAGATATCCACTGAAAGTGGACTGGATAAAAAAATGTGGTATATATACACAATGGAACATTACACAGCCATAAAGAAAAACAAAATCATGTCCTTTGCAGCAATGTGGATGCAGCTGGACCATCATACTAAGTGAGCTATGACAGAAACAACTGAATACTGCACGTTCTCACTCATATGTGGGCTCTGATCACTGGTCACATGAACACAAGGGTGGGATCAGAAGATGTTGGACAGTGCTAGGGGAGGTAAGGAGGGAAAAGGGAGTGGGGGGGCACGTGGCCATACGCTGGATACCAGGTCCACTATCAGGTGGAAAGAGAACCCACTAGAAGTCCAAAGCTCACCCACGTGCAATTTACTTATGTAGTAAATCCTCACATGGGCCTCACAACTCTAAAATAAATAAATGACAGATTTTAAAAAGAAATTAAAGTGGGAGAGTCTAGGCTAAAGGAACAGTCTGACAAAGGATAGAGGTACAAAAGTGCAGTAAGGGCCCCTTTTTCATCTCCTTGTTTAGCAGTGTATGCTAAAGAAAGTAAGTTGGAGCCCAGTTGTAGAGGGTCCTGACTGCTAATTGGGGATTTGGAACAACATGCTGAAAGGAAGTGGAGCCATGCAAGTTTTTGAATGGAGACAAGCAGGAACATGGCCAGAGGTCCCCTGGGTGTGTAGGATAGACTGGAGAGGTATTTGGTCATGGAACGGGCACTTGAGTCTCCCTAGGCCAATTCCTCAAGCATGTCACCCCCACGTGGACATAGAAGTTCATTTTGCTCAATGATGCATCCTCAGTGCCTTGACCAGTGCCCAGTATATGGTGGGCATCCAATTCGTTTTTTTGATTTTTGGACAAGAGCTTGAAGAGACCCTTTTTACATGACCATAAAATTATTAAGATGTGAGTCTAAATCTGTCAACATTCCTGGTCCCCACCTCATGGCAAGGCTGGTGTTCACACAGGGTCAGAGAAGAGTGAAGAATCCAGAGGTCATTTCTGGTGTCTCTGCTCCTCCCACTTTCGACTATGGGAGCACTTTCGCCTAAGCTTGCTGGAGTTAGGCTTCTGTCCCTTAGCTAAGAGAGCACCAACATTAGTTTACATAGCCCATCTTCAGCTCACTCACCTCCAGTGAGAGAGAAGCCTTGAATTCAGCCCCCACTGCCTCTGACAGCTTCTGCTCTCTCCCTGGTTCTGTCCCCTGGAGATAGGCAGAGGAACTCCACTTGTTCCTGGACTTATTAAAGTGGTTTTAACATTTCCTAGTAGTCTTCTCTTCCGGAGGCAAGAGGCCCCATTTCTTCCCACCACTTTTCTTTGCAGGCAGAGTCCAGGCTTCCTGGTTAGTCTGTTCAGGTAAACCCCAGGTGTCAGTGTCTCTTTTAATACCTGGGGCCCAGAGGTGAGCATACACTCCCAGGAGCAGTCAGACTCTGAGCCCCCTGAGCACCTTAACTCAGTGATGGGCATCATAACTCAGTTCACACAGCCTGGGTTTAATCCTCACACACTGTTATCTTGTGCTTACTTAAGTGTTGACTCAATTAGAACAGCCAGGGCTTTTCATTTCCTCATCTGTAAATGGGTTGGAAAGGTGGAAGAAATATTGACTTAACTCTCCTTGGAATTTCCCTCTTGTCAGGGCATAATTCTAAGCATATGACTGGATATTAATCAGTGATTGTTCGTCTCTTGATTGTAAATGTTTTGTCCCTTTTCCTGCTAGCCGGAACATTTCCTTATGGTCTGGCAAGAGATTAACAAAATTCAGAGAATGGGAGATTTTGACTGGGGATGTGGGGGGCACAAAAGTCTCTGATAGAGTCTGGAAGCTGTTTTGTGTGGCAGGAAACTTCTGAGATGGCTTCCAATAATTCCCATTTGTTGTATTTATGCCCATGTGTAATCCCCTCCCCTTGAATGCAGCTGGACCTACTTTCAATTTGACTTGACTTATTCAAACACTAACATAGAATACTGAAAAGGTGACAAGATGCTACTTCTAAGACTAGGTTATAAAAGACGCAACTTTCATCTTTCTTGCCCTCCTTTGCTTTCTCATCACTTGGTCTGACGGAATTCAGCTGCCATGATGTGAGGCCCACATTGGGATGATCTTCCTCCAAAAGTCAGCAAGGGACCAAGGTCCTCAGTTCACAGCCTGTGAGAAACTGAATCCTGCCAACAGCTCTGTGAGTGAGCTTGGACGTGTACCCTGCTCCAAGCAAGCCTCATGAGGACTGCAATTCCAGCTGATGTCAAGACAGTAGCCTAAAGAAATGACCCATCCAATCAGCGCCTGGGTTCCTGACCCACAGAAACTGAGAGATAATAAATGTCATGGTAGGTAATTTGTTACACAGCAATAGATAATTAGTATACTTGCTGTTCATGTTTTGCTCATTCGGTAACACCAAATATCACTGGAGCTAGAATTGCAAGGTTTAATTTTTTCATAATTTATTCTGATAGCAACTAGCTTGGTGAAGTGGGATGTTAAAAAAAGAAGATGCTCTTCCCCTGAGATTGGTAGCCTAAAATCTTACCCTTGTTTACTTCCCTCCCCCTTTTATTAATGTACCAACCATCTTGCTTGTCCATCATATAATCAGTTCTCTGTTTTAACTGCTCAAGGTATTCTCTACTGTCTCCTAAGGATTTAAATGTCTTGGTCATTTTTCCAAGCCTTAGAATTAAAATCCTTACAGACCAAGAGCATGTCCAATTCACTAATTATTCTTACCTTGTGTTCTGGCAGCATGATCTTAATGGGGGAAACATAGAACATTGCCCATATTCGATTGTTTCTGACCCACACAGACAGCCATTTGACTCACTCAAATGGTTCAACTTTGCACCTCTCAGATATTCCTTACTGCTCTGTGTTTTCATTCTGTTTCATGTGCCTATCTCTTCCTCTAGGATCTGGCAACTTTAGGGTAAGAAATTGTGATTTGCTTACGTTTGAATCTCTGGCACCTGGCCCAGTGACTACCCTATTGCAGACATCAATAAATATCTCTAGAATTGAATTGTTGATATGTTTACATTGTTTTGCAAAGCAATTAATTATTCATTAACTCAATAAATTTTCCAAAGAACCTGAGTGTCAGGTCTGGGCTACATGCCAGGGTTACAGAGATGAATCAGTCCCTGTCCCTGAAGTGTTCACTGTCTAATAGAAAAGAGACAGATAAGTAAACAGAAAATTACAATTCAATATGGAAAGTGCTTGGATAAGGTTTTAACAGTTATAAAGGTCATGAAGAGAACTAATTATATCCAGGGTAGTTAAGAAAAACTTCCTAAAGGAGATAAATTCAAGTATAGCAGAAAAGTGACTGATAGATGGTGTAGGTTCTAGGTTCAGTCAGGCCTGGGTTTTTAGGAATATGACTATATTTAGTTATCTATGACTGTGTAACAAATTACCACAAGCATAGTGCCTTCAAACAATACACGTTTATTATCTCGTTGTCTCTGTGGACCAGAAATTCAGACCTGGCTTAGCTAAGTCCTCTGTTTTATGGTCTCTCCTGAAACTGCAGTGAAATTATCAGGTAGGGCTGGAGTCTCATCTGAAAGCTTATCTGGGAATGTATCTGCTTCCAATCTTGCTTACTTGGTTTTTTAGTGAGATTCAGTTATTTTGGGCTGCTAAATTGAGGGCCTCAGTTTCTAGCTGGTTTTTGACTGGAGTTTGCTTTCAATTCCTCACTATATGGGTATTCCCAACATGGCAACTTAACTCATCAAATCAGAGAGTGATAGAGTCTGCCAACAAGATAGAAGATAGTAATTTCTTAAAATTTAATCATGAAAATGATGTTTCATCACATGTAACAGATTCTATTGATTAGAAGCAAGTTACTAGACCACACTACACTCAAGGGAGAAGTGATTACACAAGTCCTTGTCGTGGGCTTTGTTTTAGGAAAAATCCAAACTAGGACAGGCCCTATACAATTGCTCACTGAATCACTGTTTTAGAATCCCATCATTGACTTTCACTGAGGGATGCTACAAAAACAGTCTTATGGGAGCTTCTGCAATGGGAATCATTTCATCTAGATAAAGTCCTACATTAATGACTCTCAAGCTGAAGACTGGAAAACTTTGCCTCCCATGAGGAAATGTATACTCCTCAGACTCTAAGAAATCACACTACTGCTATGGGGCTTTCCCTCTTTGCTTTAGTCACTAGGAACCATCATCCAATTTATAGCTTAATGCAAATAAGTAGGCTTTTTGGGGCTATAGATCTGAGTTCTGTTTCTTTAGTACCTTTTAGTCTTGACATTGTATTCCAATTTAATTTTTCTTCAATGCTGATTTTTAAAATATGGTTAATCATTTTATCATATGTATTTTTTATAAGCAGTCTCAACTTTTATAGATAAAACAGGATCTGGTTCAATTAAATAATATTACTTTTGTGTATATCCTTTAATGAACTGCCGAGTTCTTCAAAAATTAAATGTATTAATTCTTGAATTGTAAGAGTGATTTATGTTTGTTGTTGAAAACATGATGAATAAAGAAAATTGTCATAATCTTACCAGATATAAACCAAAATGTACTGGTGATTTTGTCCTTCTAATCCTTTCCGATAGATATATCATTTACCAACATTATTTAATTAGTTATAGTTTGATCCTTCTTTTTTATTCATTTAACAACATAGTGGGATAACATTCCT
The DNA here is from genome assembly GCA_963574415.1 of Tarsius wallacei. Lineage (NCBI taxonomy): Eukaryota > Metazoa > Chordata > Mammalia > Primates > Tarsiidae > Tarsius > Tarsius wallacei. Next base: position 25,753 of record CAUYQG010149072.1, read on the forward strand.
TTCCAAGATACTAAATAGTCTTCAAAAATAATTTTTATGTTTGCAGAATATTCTACTAGGCATTTTATTATTTCCAATTTTTAGAATAATGTAATGAAAATCCTTGTATGTACAATTTTATCACTGGTTACATCCTTACATAAATTATTAAAAGAGGCATTACTTTATTATAGTGCACAAAGAGTTTTCCTCCAAACAAGTCCATAACAATTTACACTCATATTGGCAATGCAGGAAGGAATATGCCCATTCCCAACCCCCACCAATATTGGGTACCATCTTTTCTTTAAATGTCAACTTGAGAATATACTGCTTAAATTTAAAGAGCTAATTAAAGAGGGTGGACCTTCCTTGAATAAGGAAGTTACTTTGTTTCTTTTAAAACAACACCTCTATATAAACTCAACTTCTATTTAAAAGCAAAGCTATTTGAATAATTATGTATCGACCACCTACTTGTGCAAACAAGGTCCTCAATTCTCAGTACCCCAGGCAGTGTCAAATTAATGAAATTTCTTGGCTCTCTTGGGAAGTTAGATTTTGCCATGTGCCTGGGAGAATTGCAAACATAGCCAACAAGAGGAAAATCCACAGCTACACATTTTGGTGCAATGCCACCATTTGTCAGACACTGTTATAAATAATGTCTTTGAGACTTTTAGAAGCATGCACTGTGCCTGGGAGGTGGGACATATGGAAAGTTCCCCTGGAGTGTCAATTCTGAAGTGAATTCCAATGCCAAGGTCACAGCTCCAGCTAGACTCTCCTCCCAGAATTGTGACTCCATGGGAATTCCCATAGTCCATACACAGCTACCACTCTTGGAGGGTGAGAAGGTGAGATGAAAACAAATCTCCTTCTTTGAGGTCTAGGTCTCTTGGAAAATAACTAACTTTAGAGGGTGGTTTTGACATCTTTGAGATCCTTTCTTTAAGGTATTTCTTAAAGGGCAAATTTTCCTTTAATTAGTCTGTTGCAGTAATAAGAAATGTTCCCTGGACCATAGGGTAATCAAACAGCTCATCAGGCAAGTGTTCATTCGGGAGTCCTAAGTACATTCCAGTGTCAGGTGTTCTTAGCCAAGAGAGGTAAGAGGTGGTAGGGAAGGGTTGGCCTTTGGGCTGGATATCATTGCCTCTGTCTTCTCAGGGACCCAATATGCAAGCTCATTTTCTTCCCTTTATATGTGCCAACATTAGTTTTTCCCACAGCTCTAATGGGAATCAAGGGGTACCAGGTTATATTTCTTGCTTAAAAACTCAGGAGTGATGGCTATTGCTATTACTCAGGCCAGCAACTACAGGTCACAAAAGAACTCTGGCAGATGTGGAATCATTCCCATTCCATGACCCGTGAACCCTAGACCCCTCTTTCCTGGTCCTGCACTCCACTCCTGATTCCCTCAGTCAGATTCCCCCCACTTCTTATCCCATTGCACGTGTAAGTGTGCGTGCGTGTGCACACACACATAGTGAGTGATGGGCCCATTTTGCACTTCCTTTTGCATAGTGGGAACTTCTTGTTTAATTTACCTGAAACTCAATTAATGTTTCATTCCCATTTCTTCTACTTTTCAGCATTGTTGTAATGGAAGGACTAAGGCAATTCAACAGAAACAGATACTATATCATTCCTTTGCTTTGGGCATTATACCCTTCAAAAATGAAGAAAATTCACATTACTCAGTGTCCACCCATGATATAAATAAGTGCTTTATATGTAGCAGAGCATAATTGCCATGTTCCAAGTTAAATTATCCCATTTTAAAACTTTACAGGAAACATTTTGATTTTCTTTAGATCCCCAAGAGAGATTGGGGGGAAATAAATATCTCCACTCTTCTACCAAGTAGAAGAAAATAGCACAATTTGGCACAAGCTGGGTTCAGAAAAAGGGCAAAAAAAATAAGTAAACAAACATATAGCCATGTATTTTCATATCCCACCTAGTTCCCAAATTTATCATGGGAGAGAAGCAAACACACAACATTGAGGCAACTCTCACCTCAATTCACTGGAGCCGAAAGGAAAAACTCAGGCCTCCATTTGGGTTTGGGTTCCTAGGACCTCATTTCAAACATTCCTCAAGATTTTGAGCAAAAGTTCAAGGAAACTTAAGAAAGAAAGCAACCAAATCAAGACTGAGTAAAGCTAATTTTATTTTTTTTTCCTGGGATTCACTACTGTGTCAAACAACTTCCTCTGGTCTCCCCCAAAGCTTCCTCTGTACAGAGCACATGCTCTCTGCTGGGGAGGAAAGCACACATGTTCTTTAGGGTATTTTTCATCTCGTGAAAGAGGCAGTTTGGACATTAGGACAGGAGTCTCAAACAGCCAACAACATGGAGTGAGGAGTCGTGAGTCAACAGCAGAATGGTGGCCCTGAGCCTGGGTTGGTCCCGCCAGTAGGTGTTACTTTAGCCATTAATCCGGGGCGCTCCATGGATGGAGGATGGTCGTCTCCTGCCAAGAAACACACAACAAAACTCCAAACCAAACTGAAATCTGCCAGTTCTGCAAGACTCCTCTGAAGGCAGAGTTGGGCCCCTAAGACAGGATCCAGAGCTCGCCTAAGAGGGCTGACAGCAGCCCCACCCGGCTGGGACAGCAGCACAGTCTCCTGGTCGCCATTCCCGGCCGCTTCACTTCATCATTCAAAGTGGCTTTTGGCATTGGGATTAGTATGATTTAATGCAATCGCAACAATAACCATCCTCACCCACTGTCTGAGGCCATGAGAGCCCATCCAGTGCTGTTTATTAGCTTTGGCTTCATTCACCATGATTAAGTTCTTTTCAGCATGCTTTTTCCCTGTCCTCTCTCTTACTTCTCTCCCAAGAAGCTTTACACTCTAGCTAGAGGACCCAGATTCCCAAAGTTTCTCTACCTAAAGCATGTGCTTTATGAATTCGAAGGCATCAGGGCCAAACAGAAACTTCCTCACTGGCCTGCAGTGACCACTAAATTGAAAATGAGTCTTAGGGTTTGACTCCTGTACAAATTTGTTACCTTGCTATGAATTCCTTGAGCCCGGGTTGTATTTTTAAAGTACTCCTGGCCAGTAGGGGATGCTGCATTCTGCCACTGTTAGAACAATCAACGTGGATTGTTTGCAAGTTGTTTTCTGGTTTTTTGATTCAGATTTATAACTCTAACTTCAACTTCTTCCCTTTTTCACTCTCCTTTTTTTGGAATTAGAGACTTACAAAGAGTGAAGCTATACTCAGTGATCACTTAATTCAAGGGTCAGCAAGCTTTTTCTGTAAAGGGCCACATAGTAAACATTTTATGCTTGGTGTGTTATAAAGCATAAAATGTTGCAACTGCTCACCTCTGTTGTTGTAGCTTGGAAACTGGCACAGATGATATGTAAACAAATGGGTATGGTTATGTTCTAGTGAAACTTATTGATAAAAACTGGCAGTACGCAGGGTCTGCCGGCACACAGGGACAGTTTATAATCTAATGTACTCTTTTAAAAATGTTTTTTATTTTATTTTAAAGATGTGGGATACAATTCAGGATTAGATAGATAAGTGGTCATCGTACAGGTAAAGTTTGGGCCTCCCTTTCGTCCCCACCTGTCCTGGTTTGGGATGAGGTACCCTTATTGATGTTATGTGCCTCCCCATCCCCTGGCAGTGTCCTGTTACTTCCAATCCCTTTCTTATTATGATTAATGTTCAGGGTCCGCTTATGAGTGAGAACATGTGGTACTCAGTTTTTTGTTTCTGTGGTAGATCACTGAGTATTATAGACTCTAAATCCATCCAAGTTGCTGCAAAGTCTATAATTCTGTCCTTCTTTATGGCTGCAAAATATTCCCTCGTGTATATGTATCACATTTTTTTAATCCAGTCTACTTTCGATGGGCAGCATGGTTGGCTCTGTTTTTGCTATTGTGAATAATGCTGCAATGAACATGCGTGTACAGGTCTCTTTTTCACAGAATGATTTGAGTTCCTCTAGGTATAGTACCGGAAAGGGGGTTGCTGGGTCACATGGAAAGTTGATATTTAGATCTTTTAGGAATCGTCACACTGTTTTCCACAGAGGTTGTATTAGTTTACACTCCCACCAACAGTGTAGAAGTGTTCCCTTTTCCTGCATCCTCTCCAGCATCTGTTGTTTTTTAAATTATTGATGATAGCCATCCTGACTGGAGTTAAGTGGTATCTCAGTGTGGCTTTAGTTTGCATTTCTTTGATGACTAGTGAGGCTGAGCATTTTTTCATGTATCTGTTTGCTGCTCCTATGTCTTCATTTGAGAAGTGTCCATTCATATTTTTTGTACACTTTTTGATGGGGCTGTTTGGTTTTTTCCTTTTGTCATGTTTGAGTTCCTTGTAGATCCTGGATGTTAGACCTTTGTCAAATATGCAGTTGGCAAATATTATTTCCCATTCTGTGGGCTGTCTCCCCTGTCTTCTTTTTTTTTAAAGATAAGAAATAAAATTCCAGAAACATTTACTCTTGAGCTAGGTCACATGGCTAGTGAATGTCAGACAGAGATGGAATCAAGCTTTCCAGACCCCCTATATCAGGCTATTTACTCTCTGTCCTATTTTCCATAGTGGTAAGTTTACCCCAAAAGCTTGAAAGAATCTCTTAGTCTTCTGTGATTGGCTAAGATCTATCAAATGCCCACTAGATAAAAGAATGTTATTACCTATAGACAGAACATGGTACAGAAGCATGACACAAGCATCCTTGACCCTAGCAAGGGGGTTGGCTCAGCCATTGACTTCATGGTAGCCAGGAGCAGTTTTAAGATAGTTCTTGTATAGATTTGTCACCTTTCTTGTAATCCATGAGCTCATATCACAACCTCAACTGCAATCATTTCCCCATCTGTTTCTCCAGATTTCACTCCTGGTCACAAGGGGACAAGGTAAGAGAGAGAGAGCATATGGGGGCACAGGACCTGTCCAACTCCCCACCACTGGAAAAGAGCTGACAGAACATGCTTCCCTTTCAAACAGCTTTGAAAATAAATTACTCTGTCCTATTATTAGATGAGTACCATTCTTTTGGTATACATAAAACACTCTTTGGGAGGTAACATGATTAAGCAGGAAAAAAATCTATGTTGTCAGATCCTTGTGTGGCTTTGAGCTAGTTAACTTCTCAGAGATTCAGCTTCCAGATGTGAACAACAGAAATAATGAAATTTTCTTTAAGAGTACTTGCTCAGATTGTACCCAGGGTGATGATATAATGTATTTCCCAAAGCAAGTCACTTCTGAAAATGAAAGGGAATTCTATCATAATTTTGCTAGACCAATAGGCACAATCTGGACCTGAGTCTATGGCCACTGAGTTGTAACTAGAGCCAGGTACATAAATACCTGACAAATCTTGGTTTTCTTTATATTTTTTTCCTCAGTAATTCAAGGAATTCTATATTTATATTGCTCTCCTCTGTGTGTCGATGTAATTTTTGAGCCCTAAGACTGTACAGTGAAGCCCCACTTATCAGCCATGTGTAGTTTTCCTCTCTACCATCTCTTTCCTAAAACTGCAGAAAACTAGAACTTTGCCTTGTCGCTCTGCCCTTCCTACCACTAGGTGACACCATCAGGGCCAGGGGGAGCAAAAGGAGATGGCATTCACTACTCTATTGAAAGCACAGATGGTAATTTGAAACAAAAACATGCCTATTTGAGAAGGAGAAACGTTGTGCTGTGAATGCGACACTTATGAAACCGTTAGGGACTGAATGCCTGGGATGGGGCGGAGTGAGGGCCGCGTGGGGGTTCTGATCAGTACAACCCGTGTACACTACATGAACTCACTTAGAAATAATAAAGCCTCTATGCTTTCTCAGTCTTGTGTTTGTCTTAAACTCAGGCCCGCCAAATTGTGCCAAATTATGTGTTGTTCAACTTGGACTGCCCCAAGAACACTAACTCATTTTGAGAGTTAACTGTGCTGTATTTATAAGATTTCAGCATTACAACCAGGAGTTATCGACAGAGAAAGGGAAATAAACAGATAATTTTTTAAAAAGTCAAAATGACCGACATTTTTCACCTCAAGCTCAAATCAAGATTAAATCTATTCAAGCCCCTGAGTGACACTGACAGATATGTACACACAGGCAGACTTGCATTATACAGTGTGCGAGCATGTATGAGAGCACGTGAGTAAAGAGGACTAAGGTAAACATCAGGCATCACATTTCTGAATTTTGCATCTATTTTAAGATGGGACATTTTGGACGAACTTCACTTTCAACCCAGAGAGTTGAAAGTGAAACCCCTTTTTTCTTTATGAGTGTGTAATTTATTCATTTCCATTTCAAGCTAGCTATTTAACCCAGGCCAAGAAAATAATAAAATAAAATTGCTTTTGAAATCACTGCTCTAATTTTTTTTTAAATTATTTCTCTCTCCCGCCACCACCCCATCCCCTCAATAATCAGGCAGTAAGGCACATTTGAGGACTAAGAATACGGAGTGTAAGTTCGAATCCCAGCTCTCCCACTTCCTACAGTGTGGCATTGGTCAAGTTACTTGACCCCTCTAAGGCTCAGTTTCCTCATCTGAAAGTGGGGCTAATGATAGCTCTCACCTCACAGAGTTTCTGTAAAGGTTAAATACATGTAAAGTGCTTAACATTTTGTCAGACACATGGGAAAGGGACCATTGCTTCTACTCCTGACAAGTCAGCTTAGTTACTTCCTCTTCTGTAGAACCTCTCCCTTCTCTCCTTCTGTGGTAACAAGAGTTCCAGGCTCTCCTCACCTCACCGATGGATCACTGTTGAAGTTGTCTGCCTGGTCTCCATGCCAACTACCTCATCCACCTGCCAGTCTGTCCTGTGAACTCGGATCAAGCTAGCATTCTCATTCAATTCTCTTCTCAAAAACCTTTAAAGGCTTCCTATTCCTACAGCATAAAATTCAAACACCCAAAATTTGATGATTCAAGGTCTGCCTGCCCTGATCTCCCTTGCCAACCTGACTTTAAACCCCACAGGTGAACTACTAATTGTCCCCCATATGCCAACAAGAGACACCCCTTCCCTCCTGCATGACTTTCCTTCTCCAAGGGCCATCCTCATTTCCCTTTTCTGTAGAGCTTCATCTAACCTTCTGCACCTTAACTGATTAACCCCTTCACTGAAAGCTTTCTGCGGACTTCCGCTGTATCTCACTTGGCACTCAGTTATGAACTGTCATGCAACATCTCCTGGATCAATATAGTATTAATATTTTTTTCCAACTAGAATGTGGACTTCTGGGGAGCAAAGAATACATTTTAAATTTGTCTGGCTTTCTACTGCTTCCACATAGGATGCTCTATGAAAAGCTTGTTGGATGAATAAATGCATAAATTAAGAGGAATGATAACATAGAATATAAGAAGTTCACATTTTACAATCTAGAAATCAAACTGTATAATAATGACTAAAGGCCCTAATTTACGAAGACTGTGATTTGCTTTTCCACTCTAGAAATGTATAAAATGATAATATGACTCATAATAACGGCAATGGAAGATATGATTGACATTTCTTTGGGTCACTTCTTGTGGATGAATATTCCAGAGGATTTACCAAACCAGGAACAAACACAATTTTAAAATAGTTATATTTAACTATCCTAATAAACCTGTCTCAGCGTCAAAGCCCCCTGACAGCAATTTCCCCCTTACTAAATTTCCAGGGAACAAAGTCCATTAGCTGATTATCCGAACTACACACCCCAACCTATCATACAATGCTTTAGGAATGGAAACCGAACTTTATTTTTTTAAACGAATACACCTCAAAGCTCCCCCATAAACTCTTATTTGTCACAAAGGCAAGATAATTTGCTGTGTTCATGAAGAAACATGATCACGTCTCAACATTGTCCACATGTCTGAGACACATGCTGCCCATCAGACTCAAAGAAATGTATAAATGCATCTGTTTTTACTCAGAGCCCTTTTACATCTTTATGAAGTAAGCAAATCTGAAAAGTCCCAAGGAATAAAAAGATGGTTGTAACATACACACCGCTAATCGCTTAATCCTCTCTCTAGTGCCCAAGCTGTCAGGGCCAAGGACGATAATGCTGATGCTAATACATGCTGTCTGCGGGAGCTGTCACAGCCGCCGTGTCCCTCAGCTCTATTTGTCAATACCAGAGGGATTACAGAGAGACAAACTACATAACTGAGAAGAGTGGGTGTCCAACATGGATCTAGTTTCCTTGTTTGTCAGCGAGTGCTGATGGATCCAGGAAGACGGTGATGACACCAACTGAGTTCTCCGCAAGCTGATGCAGTGGAATTTCTGTTCCAAGGCAAAGTAGTCGGCAGGAAAGTCCAGAAAGAACAATTCAGTGACCAGTCTCCACAAACAGCAGGGCTCACTTAACTCATACTTAACCAGAGATGTTCCAACCCAGCTGAGATCCCACAGGGGAAAGTGTTGGCTGTTCAAACACCTGGGTGCTTGGAAATTAAAACTCAAAGGCCACCCTTAACACTGTTTGAGCCTGGGCAATCTCATCACTCATCCAGGCCTCCCACAGTTCTGTATGAAGAAGAGCAATGGGAAGAAGAAACAACCCACCACTCAGGGATGTAGCGAGGCTAAGGAAAGCAGAAGAAGCCAACACCCCAAGTGAGATTCCAGTAACTCCTGGTGATTGTTTGCAAGGTGAGGAAGCAGAACCAGCTGTTCTGAAACCCTTCACTGATGGAAAAGTTGCGCAACTCTCTTTCTGCTTTGGCTGGGGAAGGCCGGCGTAGGTGTGGCGCCAAGCCCAGCTCATCTTTATTTAAAGACCATCGTCTGAAACACAAGTTCTGCTCTGCCACGTCTTCCCGAAAATCTCAATTCCAATCCAGCTGGCATTTGAAGAGAGAGTGGATTGGGTCAAGTAGCCAGTCTTCATTAGTGCGAAGGCCGATAGTGTCTAGAGAGAATAACAAAAGGTTGACCCTTCAACGGGAGGCAATGAACGAAGAAAATCCTGGCTTTCTTACCTACCAGCTCTGTGACTGTAGGTGCTTCATCTGAGCCCCTCTTGCCTCACCTGGAAAGTAGGGACCATCACTCTACCACCTCAATCTTGTGCCAAGAAGATGATTTATGTAAAAAGTACCTGGCATTGTTCCCAGAACTTTGCAGTCACTCAAAAATATATTATTAACATCCTTTTATTGAACACGGAGAATTCCCAGAACTTAAAATGGTTAGGGATGGTATCAAAGGCACCGAGGCCTGAGTGGCTTGTCCTGTCCTGGACTCTGCCAGTTCCTTGGAGTGTAAGAAAAAGGAGGCAATCAATCCAATGGGAAGAAATATTCTATCAATATCTTCATTGTGTACTCTGGAAAATAAGGGTAGATTTTCCCACATCCTCCTTAAGGACATAGTGTAGATTTAGCAGCACATTGAAAGCCATATCCATAGTCCTTTGTGCTTCACCAGATAATTAAAAAAACAAAGCTTAAACTTTGGGGTGTCTCAGTCTGTCATGGCAAATGCTTAGTGCAGATTTTCCAGACAATTTTTTCCTCTTATGTAAGAGAAAACCAGGTGCTAAGAAGGACGAGCTTGGTGTAAATCCAGCTTCGAGCAGGCACAGATAGATGGGGGAAACTATCATTGAGACATCAACAAAGGTGGGGTTTACATTTCCCCAGAGTTTGCTTGCCATCACAATGTCCCATTTTCAATGTGATGGAAAATACCACATGTTCATTTTCTTACTAAACACATTGCATGTGTTCCAGAACTCTGAGGACCAGTCCAGGCAGGGAGGTGGGGAAAGGGGGGGCCAAGGATAAGCTCTCACCCCTGTGAGAACTGGGAGTAACAGGCCAGACATTTGGACTTCCGAGACTTCTCGTGCCGCAGCTTGACTGATGATCTCTGAAGACTGACCTCTTCATGGATCCAATGAGACTAAGAAACACAGCATTACATAAAGAGAGATTGTGAGAAGCCAACACCTGGAAATTAGAGAGAAGAACCAGATGGCCTTTGATCCTGTGCTAGGATTAGCAAGAGAATCCATGCTAGATACAGATTCTGAGCCGAATGTGAGTTATTCTTGTCATCTGATGTAATCAGACAATTTCCCCCACCCCCCCACCCCCACCCCATGTCTGACTTCATCTCTTACTGCTCTCCCCTGGCTCATAAAATCCAGAGTGACACTGGCTTCCCTGATATACTCGGTAATTGCACACATGCTCCAACCTCAGGGCCTTTGCACTTACTGTTTTTTCTGCCCAGAACACTCTTTCACAGACAGCTACCTGCATGGCTTGTTCTGTACTTCATTCAGGTCTCTGTTCATATGTTCAGTTTTCCCACCCACCACGTCTCAAATTAGTACCATCAGACTACTCACCCCTCTTACCACACCTTCACTGTTACCCCTCATCCCTTCCCCCTGCTTTGCTTTCCTTGGCAGAACTTACTACCCTGACATACTATATATTCATTTGTACTTTGTTGTCTATCTCCCTCACTTGTATGCAAGTTCTACAAAAGCAGAGGTCTTGCTTGTTTTGTTTATTGCTATAACCCCAGTTAGCACATCTGTGCTTGATACTTAATAGGGGTTCAATAAATATCTGCTAAATGAATAAACACATATGGTTCTTCATATCACAGGATGCTAGAGCTTAAGGGGCCTCATCAACTGTCTGGTTTCACCCTTTTGTTTTATAGGTAAGGGGATTATGTCTATCGAAGGGAAATGACTTATTCAAGAGTATACAACTAGTAAGTCTAACAACGTAATGAGGCAAGAGTGGAGAAAAGTGATTCTGGCCAAAAAAGAAAAGAAAGAGATGAGAGAGAGAGAGAGAGAGAGAGAGAGAGAGAGAGAGAATACATATATGCTTTACTGGCTAAAAGAAGAGATTCTGGAGTCCAAACATGTTTTAGACACAGCCAAACTAATACTTAGTATTTATAAAGCACTTTGCAAAACTACATCTTTGCATGAAGACAAACCAAACTTAGAAATGGTCCCTGAAAAGCACAGCTCTCCATCCATCATTGTGACGCAGTGGGAGTATTCCAACCGCTGAGGTTTATCTAAAGAACAATTATTGTTTCGGTTCAAATCTCCCATCTGCAGGCAGAACTCCACTCATCCTAGTTGGAAAAGGAAAGAAGGAAAGGAAACATATTTATTGAACTAGGCACTATGCCAGGGGCTTTCAAGTATCTCAGTTAACTTTCAGAACATCTCTGCAACCACTTTACAGATGAGAAAACTAAGACTCAGAGGGCTTAAGTAAATGGCTCAAAATCCTGTTGCTAATCAGGGGCAAAGCCAGGATACTAAGTCAGATAAACCAACTCCAAAGCTCATGTTCTTTTCACTAGTCTAGGTGGTTCGCTCTAATTTTAAAAGAACTTTAGGGAAGAAAACTCCCTCACGCTTGTTTGGACATAGGATTTTTATACCCACTGAGGGGTGAGGTAGGATGAATGTTTAGTCAGAAGAGTGGCTCGTTTAAGTTCCTTGGGTTTACTTAAGGGTATGACTACATCATTCCTTAGGCTGGTAAAGCACTCAGATTTGGCAACATAGAAGATATGCAATGACTCCGGGGAGGAAATCCATCAGTTTCCCCCAAAGCCATCTCTAAATAAAAAGACAATCCAAGTAAAAACAGTGTGCCTCCTATATAAATCTGCCTTTGAAATCTATGTCCTAGCACCAGTGTGGTCAACTGTTGCAATTTGTTTAGGACTGAAATTGGGAGAGTGGTTTGAGGATGCTGAATTTTTCAGTCCCAGAGCTGGGAAAGTTCTGGGCAAACTGAAAGAAGTTGGGCACCTATCCAGCACCCCCACTTCCAACCAGACTGTCGTCACTGGCTGAAGCCACATTTATTCTTATACAACCTCGAACTGTCTTTTGTCCAACTTTTGTTTCAAGCTCCATTGATTAAAATGTCATTTGTAGAAGACAGGTTAAAGCGTGTGCGTTTCATCCACTTTTTGAATTTAGACTTTAATCCTGGATTCATTGAAGCTACAAAAATATATGCCAATGGACCACAGTCCTCTATCCTTTTTGCAGAATTCCTTTCATTGGATAGCACTTTGAAATTTTGGCGTTATGTGACAATTAAAGACATCATAAGAGTACTATTGAACATCGTGGGTGGTGAGAGTGATGAGAATGATGGTTCATGATTCATTAATTCATTGATTATTGATTCATTGTCCTTCTTAATCTTCTAAATCTTCTAGTGAAATTTAGTTCTGATCTAAGTGCCTAAGAAATCTGTCTCCTTTGGGAAACTATGTTTTCGATAGTTTTTTCTTTATGAAAATTGGTACTGAATACCTGATCTTGTTTCCATTTGTACTTTGACCAGATGGAAACTCAGAGCCAAATTTATTGCTCAATATTAAAAAGCTGTATAGGACCTTTTTGTCTGTGTATGTATATTAACTTCCTGCTTTTTCCAGCTCTTAATTTTTATGTAATGTAATAAGGTGATAGAGGAGAATATGATCATTTGTACATTTCATTATGAGTTTCATTTTTTTCCTTACAACAACCAAGTGAAGTGGGCATGTGGGGGGGATTTAAAGTACATGTTGAAATCTGTCAGACAAAGGAAAATTTCTAGTTCATCATTGAAACTGGAATTTAGGACAACTGAGCAAACATAGCAATGATTAGTTGCAAGTTTTCTAATTTATTCCAACATTTGTCAACATCTACTATACCCTACCTAGGAAAGATGGAGAATGCCTCACTGAAAGTTTCACAGGTTCTGTTCCAAATTCACTCTCCTCACAAGAGCTCACTGAAGTGGAGGAAACAGCCTCTCTCCTGTTGACTAACGGGTGACAAATAACTAGCCTTAGGCCAAATAGCTTTATATTCTCAAGTTATCTGAGGGTATTCCAGAAAGAACAAGCTCTTGGCAAGAGGGACCATGATGCATGCAAGGAACCAAAAGAAAGTAGAAGGCAGGCAATGGGTTTGCAGGAGAGTCTCAGTCCTGATAGTTGTCACCTGTGTGGCCTTGCATATGTCACCCAAACAATTCAAGATTTTCTCACTGTGTAAAGTCAGAATAGTAATATCCATCTTAGAGAACGATTGAAAACTAATTATAATTATGCAGATGGACGCTTCCTCCCCATCCCTCCCTGCACCACCCAGCACAATGCCTGGCATGTCACAAGACCTATAAAAAAATAAATAAATAAGTCTTAGCTCTTACTACAGAAAAGTAGAAAAGTTAATCCTCAGACTGACAGGGTTCACACTGTCCCTGGCAGTGACTGGAGATTTTATCACAAACCTCTGGCAACGTTGCCTAATATAACTTTGGCCACTTTTGCTCATTTGTTAGAGGATACTACACAGGCCCGAAGCAGAGGCCCCACATTAAAGCAGTTATTATAGTGGGTCACTGGGGTTCTTTTTCCCTAGGCAACAATGAAACTGCATTAACAAGCATTCACCGAGGCATACCATAGGCCATGAACATTAGAACTTTGCAAAAATAATAAACTCTTAAAGAGATAAACTGCTGCACAGCCTGCCTTTGGGGATGCTTGCTTTTTTGCACAGGCTCAGCAGGCTAGAGCAAACATGTGACAGCAGAAGTGTGCTAAGCAATACTTCTCATGTTCTTCCTTGGGATACCTGAGATTCAGCTTTTGAGAAGTTGCGGATACCTCTCAGATCGTGTAGGTTATGAACATGTTGCCATGTTCTGTCCCCCTCCTTTCCTGCTCACCTCCTCCCCGTCTTCACCCAGCATCCTACCCCAACTGAATCCGATATTCTATGAACTTCCCCACCCACACATCCTCTCCAAATTCAAGTATTGGAATGGGCAGAATAAACAACGCTGATTACAAATTTAGCCTCATTCTTTGGATCACAGACTCAAACCACTAGAAGCAAAGAGGCCAATGAGAAAGACCAATAGAGTCAAGACTCCCAAGTCTCAGGCTGGAAGGGTCAGATGCTTCCAAAATACTCATGGCTTGGAAAGTCAAAAAGGAAAGCGGTAGCACCAGTGAAAAGAATTGGCAGAGAGTCACACAATAATTTCATGCCAGGGCGTGATTTGAACATGTGAAATATTCAGAGCACAAATTCTCAGAGCTAGTCAGTCTGAGGATTAACTTAGTCTAGAGGTTACTTAGGCCAACCCTGATCTGATGTATGAATCAATCAATTTAGAAAATTTCACTAACAGAGAAGTTAAACCCATCGAAGACAGCCTATGTCCTCTTTGGGGTAACTGTAATGTGTAAACTGGTCTTCATTTGTCCCCATATAATTTCCCTTTCTTATTGAAGCTATTTATGTATTTAATGAGTACCTGCTCTGGTGTCAGGCATTGGGTAGAAGTTGGGAGTGCACTGGGGAGCTGGGGAACAAGAGACACATTCCTTCCCCTCATAGAGCTTATAGTCTTGCTAAGGAGACAGACATTAATCAGACATAACTGATGGTATGAGCTAAGTACTGGGAAGGAAAGAGTAAGGATGGTTCTATGATATGGTACCACCTAGGCTGCAGGCTAGGTGGCAGGGAAGGGGTTCTCTGGAAATGCTTTTCAGAAGAAGCAATGACAGGCTGAGAGCTGAAGGATGAACAGGTGTTAACTCTTGAATGGGCGTAGGGGGCCGAAGACATTCCAGAGACAACAAGCTCTTGGCAAGAGGAGCCATGATGCACACAAGGAACAAAAAGAAAGCCATTGTGACCCCAACATAAGGCAAGTGGGCAAGAGTCATGCAAGGGATTTTGTCCTTATTCTAAAAGTGGTGGGAACAATAGAAGGAGCACGTGTTTGTGTGTGTGTGTGTGTGTGTGTGTGTGTATGTGTGGCATGTATTGGACCCATTATGCAGACCACCTCAGATTCTATCTGTCTCCAACCTCTTCCAGACCCCGGGCTGCCTTCTCATGCAGAGTCCTGGATGATGCAGTAGGACTCCAGCCTGGCGCTAGGTGCCCAGACTCAACCTCGCCAACTCCATGGAGTCTTTACCTCTTCCTACTACTTTCAGAATCAGATGAAACTCCATGTCTGAGGGACGGAGATCTGACTTCCACAGAGTGAGCATCCTTTGGAGATGGGAAGAAATCAACAAATACATTCTCCCACCTGCCCTTCCTTCCTCCAGTGGAATATGAAGCCTAGTGGTTCTTTATGGCCTGTCTGGGGATGCCCGATAGACTGAACCACCTGCTGTGTATCTTTGTGGAGCTGCATTTAGCCTCATAATCATGCCATCACTTCATATTTTCTTCCCTTTCCCCTTAGCTTACTTTTCTTCTATCCGGCTCTCCGTCCCAGACCTCCTACAAAACATTAGCACTTGAAATGTGCCTCTGTGTTCCAGAAAAACTGTATGTAGAAGACTCCAGAGTAGGGGTGTGATTGTGTCTGTGGCTGTGGCTGTGGCTGTGTGTATGCATGTATGTGCACTGGGTGTGTTTGGTAAGGGGAGATGGGGGGAGGCCATGCCAAAGTCATATTTGGGTTTGGGAAAGATCATTTGTGACGTGTTCATGTAGTGAGTGGAATGGGGTACTGTAGGCAGTGGCAGTGGCCCAGGTGAGAGGGGATGACAACTTGGCCTCCCTGTTGCCCTCTTTAGCCCTTTAGATGTCCTAAGACAGCCATCACCTCTCTCTAGAGGCTTCCCTTCTTCAGGTTAAATACTTATGTTCCTTCACTTTACAATTGCCATGAAGTTTTCTCAGCGTCTCATGGCTCTCATCTGGACATAATTTAGCTTGTCAATATTCCTCTTAAAATGTATTGCCTGGAACTAAATGTAATACTCCAGGTGTCCTTTGATCAGCTAGAGTAGAAAAAATCGGCGGTTTCTTTTTCCAGACGGTGTACTTCCATGAACACGGCCTAGTACTGAGCTGCCTTTTCCATCTCAGCTGAGCTTCGTCTTTGATTCCTACCACTAGGTAGTCAAGGAACACCTTGCTCATTCTCTGCGTGTATCTTAGTTACTATTATTTTTGTTGTTGTTATTTTAACAGACACGTTGAACTCCATCCTATTGCTTTTGGCTCATTGCCCCAGCCTGTTGCAGGTTTGAAAGGAGATACAGTGTTGTGGT
This sequence comes from Tarsius wallacei, assembly GCA_963574415.1. Lineage (NCBI taxonomy): Eukaryota > Metazoa > Chordata > Mammalia > Primates > Tarsiidae > Tarsius > Tarsius wallacei. The sequence goes on from CAUYQG010149072.1 coordinate 41,847, forward strand.
TGAGAGCAGGGACCCAGAAATAAGGCAGTCCAGCCTCGAATTCTGGCTCCTTCTCTTATTAGGGTGTGATTTAGGGGTGAGTGTTATTTAATATCTCTAGTCCTCAATTTACTCATTGAGGAAATGGGTGTGAAAAGAGTACCGTTCTATTATTGTTTCTATTGAGATAAATTTCCATCATGGCCTTCATGGGGCCATTGTGAGGGATACCTTTGTCATGTCTCCGAAGTGCTTAGCATAGTGCCTGGCTCAAAGGAAGCATGGAGCAAATGTTGACAGTCACCAACGTTTGTCCCAAAGCTCTCTTCCAACATACTCACCATCTTGTCTGAACTTGAGTCATTTGTCGTCACATTTGTCCTCTTTAACAAAGCGAATTCTTTGTAACTGATATTATTCATTACAGCCCAAAGCAGTTGTTCAGAGAAACAAGCAGTGATTAGAGAAAAACAATTAGGTAAATCCTAAATCCACCTAAACTATGACTCACTTAGGCTTCTGTGATATTGAAGACAATTTTTTGTAGGAGTGGGATGTCTATATTGGGAAAAGGGTGAACCTCTGAAAGCTTCAAGAATATTTCATGAGAATTTTGCCACTAATCAATTAAAAAAAAAAAAAGGCTCCCCAAATAACATCTAGATAACTTTTTTCCAGGCAGGGAAAGGGATTTATTTATTTATTTCTAGACTAAAGAGTGCCCTCTCTCACCAGATTATTATTTCTGAGGTATCATCTGAATGTGAGCTCTCCTGGATGGCTCAATAGAAATGTTTATGACAGGAGAGTAATTTTTCAACACAACCTAGCGCTCTTATATACAAAACTCTTATACTCTTACATGCTTACATATATAAACATTAGTCATCAGGAAAATATAAGTTAAAACCACAATGAGATACCGCTACACTCCTACCAGATTGGCTGAAATGAAGAAGGCTGACAACGTCAAATAAAGATGAGGATGGACGGAGCTGAGTTTTCAAACATATCCCAGTGGGGGGTGTAAATTTACACAATCACTGCAGAAAATGGTTTGGCAATAACTTTTAAATCTAACCATACATGTTCCCTATAATTCAGCAACTCTACCTCTAGGTATGCACCTCACAAAAATGCTTACATATGTGGAAGAATTTTCAAAAGAGCATTATTCATAATAACCCCAAAATTGAAGTAACGTAAATGTATATCAACAATAGAATGGATGAGTTAAGTATGTGATACACTATGAAACATATTATGTATCAATAAAAATGAACAAACCACTGCTACATACCATAAAATGGGTAAATTTTAAAAATAAAACGTTGAGTCAAAGAAGTCAGATGTAAAAGGCTACAAAATACATTATTCAATTTATATAATGTTTAAGAACAGGTTTTTTTTTTTTTTTTTAAAGAAAAAACCCTTGTATTAAGAGGAATAGTTGTAACTTAGGAGATGAGGGAAGGACAGGGATTGTCAAGAAGCAGAAGGACATTCTATTTCTTGACCTAAACGACAACTATATCAAAATAGTGGGAGGAATTATGTTCTCCAAATAATATGTCTACCGAGAACCTCAGAATGTGACCTTATTTAGAAGAAGAGTCTTCACAAATGTAGTTAAGTGTTGAGATGATGTCACCCTGGATTAGGATGAGCCCTAAGGTGATAATGCACATCTTTGTAAGAGACCAAAGGGGAAAAGGCACAGGAAAACACAGAGTGAGGAAGTCCATGTAGAAGCTCACAGGAAGATGGAGGCAGAACCTCAAGTTATGCTTCACAAGCCAAGGAACACTAGGAACCACTAGAAGCTGGAAGAGGCAAGGCAGGATTCTCCCTTTGAGCCTTCAGAAGGAATCTAGCCCAGCCATGATCTATATTTTGGACGTCTGGCCTCCAGGACTGTGTTGAGAGTACATTTCTGTTATGTAAAGCCACCCCTCTACAACCCTCTCATTTGAGATAATTTGTTACAGCAGCTCTAGGAAACTAATAACAGATTTTGGTCCCAGAAGGTGAGGTTTTGCTGTAACAAATACCTAAAAATGTAGAAGTGGCATTGGAACTGGTTAATAGGTGAAAGCTAGAAGAATATTGAGGCACATGATAGGAAAGACCTAAGTTACCATATTGTTCTAGAACCCCTCAGAAGTGTGAAGAGTCACTGCAACCAGTCAACTGGTGAGACACTTTCTTGTTTTGAGGAACCCTGTCACCATAACTTCTGAGTTTGAAGTAAGAATCCAGTAATGAGGACCATTTATTGAGAGCCTGTGGTGTGCTATTCTACACTATGCTAAGCTCATTGTAGATTTTATCTCTAAAATAAGTCTCATCACTCCTATTATATAGATGAGAAAACAGGGCTTAGAGATGTTATACAACCTGTCTAAGGGATGGAATAAGTATCCAAACCCAGATTTGCCAAACACCAGAGACAGATAACAGAAATATAGACTTCAAAAATGGTTCTTGTGAGGGGTTAGAAAGAAGGCAAAGGCAGGGAAGAGAAAGCTCTGATCGACTCGGAAATAAATATGTCATCACAAATGGAATCTTAAAAGAAATACAAATTGTAAAGGTACTTCTGGTGAGGTCTCAGAAGGAAATGAGGCATATGTTTTCAAAAACTGAGGGACAAGCTATCCTTGTTATAAAGTGGGAAAACCTTGGCTGAATTTAGCTCTACTGTTGAGTGGAAGGCAGAACTCGTAAGCTATGAACTTAAATAATTTAGCTGAGGAGATTTCCAAGCAAAGTACAGAAGGCACAGCCTGGTTTTCCCTCGCTGCTGCTTGTAGTAAAGTGTAACAGAAAAGAGATAAATTGAGGAAAGTATTGCAAAGCAAAAAATAACTACCACCTGATGATTTTAGAGGTTCTTGGCCTGTCCAGGTTGCAAAGGATGCTAAAATTAGGGAACTGACACAATGGCTGTGCTCACTCTGTGATTATAGATCTAGCTGGTTTTTACAAGTTATATGCTTTTTTGTATGTACATTATACCTAAATGTTTTTTTAAAGGCAATAAAACTCATGTTGAAGAATTAGAAAATAGGTAAGCAAAAATAAGAAAACAAAAAAATTGTATATATTTGCAATACCCAGAGACACCCCTTGTTAATATTTTACTTTATATGTATCTAGATTTTTCTTCTATATAGTTTATATTTCTGCATGTATTTTCACCAAAATGGAAACTTATCATGCATTCTGATCTATAGACTTCTTTTTTCTTTTAACAATGTACTTGTTGGCAGATAGCTTTCCAATAAATATACTCCTGTTAGGGTAGTCTTAAGGGTTTAGAAAACGGTGTTTGACAGGTTTGCACAAGTTTCACAGTGCACGTTTTATTCTTTTTTATTTTAAGTGTCATTTTTTAAGACTGTCAAGAAGTATAGAAGTTTATAAAGTAAAAAGAAAGTCTTATTTCTCAGAAGTAATTTGTTTAAATTTCCATTTCTTTGATTACAAGCAGGATTAAACATGTTTTTTATATTTTACTTCCCACTTATATTTTTTTTCTATGAATTGCCTGTTTACAGCTTTTGCCTCTTTATTTCTATTGTAGTGTTTATTTTTTTCTTACAAGATTGTAGTGATTCTTTACATATTGAAGATATTAATCTCTTATTTGTTTTATGTTATGAATACTTTTTTCAGTTTTACCATTTGCTTTTCAATTATGTTTATATTTTTGATGAATAATTTCAGATTTATGTAGTTACAGTTTTTTTTAATAGTTTCTGTCTTGAAGTTATACCTAAAAAGACCTCCCGTGTACCCAAATTATATAGTTAACTAAGGCTTCTTCTGGTATTTTGTTGGTATATTTTAAACTTTCAAATCCTGGGGTTTGTTTTAGTGCATGGGGAGAAGTAAAAAATTAACTTACGTTTTAAAAATAAAAAGTACTTTAGCATCATTTAGTGAATAAACCATCATTTCACATTTTTTAAAAAATGCTTTTTGACATACTAAAAACAGACATAGTCTTGCACTTGGGGTTGTCTATTTTATTTCAATGTGCTATCTCTTCTGATACCGTTTTGCATATTTATTTAAATGCAGCTTTACAATTTAATATCATTAGTGTAAGATTCCCCTCTAATTCCTTCTTTTAATAAATTTATGCTATTCCTTTAGATAAATTTTAGAAGTTATACAAATAAATTCATTTGCATTTCAGTTGCAACTCCACGTATAGATACATTTTGGGGAGACCTGTGATCTTTATAATAAGTACAGGGTATTTAGAAAGAGAAATGGAGAAACAGTGAGAAACGCTACTGGGTGGTTAAAGAAAAGTATTTCTATAGAATCGTGAAGAAGGAGAGACGCAGATCACACTGGGTCACTAGGTTGTGATTGGACTATGATTAGATTTATCTTGGAAAAGTAATCTCACAAACATGCATGTCCTAATGAAACTGGAGAGGCAGAGGAGGCCAGAAACTGACTGAGGACTTTGTAATCATCTGGATGCAAAAAAAATAGAAAAATTACAGAAGTCAGGACCTGGTGCCTCTTGGGCACTTGGGATAAGGGAGAGGGGGTTCTTGTGATATTGCTAAGGTGTCAGGCTCATCTGACAGGGAGAAGCTGCTGCCAACAACAGAAACAGGAAGTCAGGAAGTAACTCCCAAAGGCAAGGGAGATGACCAGGTCAGGTTTCAACAGGCTGAGGTGGAGAGATGGTATGACTTCTAAGTGGAAAAGTTCTGAAGAGGTAATATAGGTTTGGGGTTTCCTGAGAGGGAGGTTGCAGCAAACACAGAACCTGGCATACAGGGACCCTTGACAAATGTTGAACTGGATAACTGGGGGGTTTAATAAGTCTGAAAGCTGAAAACCACATTGAGAAGAACAAAGATTCAAGAAGTATGCCTTAAACCTTGAGGAATACTACATTTACAAGTCAGAAAGAAAACTAGAGTCGGAAAACCAAGTAGCCATGTAACAACCCTGAAATGTATCCCTTGAATCTAAAATAAAATTTAAAAAGAAAAGTAAGCAGATAAAAACAAACATGTCAATGTGTATGCAGAATGGCTGTGCTTGTGAGCAAACGTTGCTGATTACCATTGATCTCAAATAACTATTGAGGATGAACAAACAAATGCCCACAATGTGGTGGTATATTTAGATGATCCTTTAAAGTCTGTTTTAATCAATTTATTTGATCCTTGTAACAAATCTAAAGATGGAAATGCCAGAAGGCTCTCACCAGCAAGGAGAGGTTCTAATTCAGCTAAAATGTGCATGGTACATTGGGGCTGTACTGTGCATGTTTAAAGGCATGACTTCAATTTTACCAGCCAGCAAGAAATAAAAATAGCATAAAAATAGTGTCACAAGGAGAGCAAGCAAGCTTGTCACTGGAATGTGTGGCATACCCTCCGGAGTTTGTAGAGACCCATCGATCGTCTCATGGTTTATCATTGTTTTAACAGGCTGTATGCACAGAACTATGTACACAGAACATGGTGAGCAATTGAAGGGATTGTCAGGGGTAACTTTGATTCTGTATCATTTTCACCTCTGGCCATGACTTCCAGACTCTAATCCTTTTATGAGATATGACTTCACTCTAACTTGGTCTTTTCACATAGTTTTTATGATGTCATTTTATTACACTCACGCTGCTGTGAGCCCCTTATCTATGATAAACCCAATAAGATTTTTAGGTAGAGATTTAGGTGGAAATTTCTAGATAAAAATCTCACACAGCTCATGTAAGTTAAAAAAAATTGCTACTGAGTTCATGGACCTATTGCCCCAGACCTTTGCATCACTACTAAAGGGAGAATAACATAGTGGCTAACATAATGGACTCTGAAGTCAGATTCCGCATGCTCAGATTTTAAGCTCCACCACTTCCCATCTGTGTAACTCAGGCAAGATACTTAATCAGGCTGAGCTTCAATGGTCCCATCTGTAAAATGGTGCTAAGAATAGTACCTGTCCCATGAAATTGTATTAGGTAATTGTTAAATGAGTTTGATAATATGTGAAAAGTTTAGAACAGTGCCTGGCCTATTGTAAATCCTCATTAAATATTAGCTATTAACAAGTACCCACATACTTTTTCAGCTAGCTAAGTGGTTAAATAACTTACTCAAATATATACAGCTAGAAAATGGCTAAACCTAGACTTAAAAATCTCTTGACAAGTTCAATAATTTTTCTATTCTATACTTGCTCAAATATGTGTATACTCAAAATAATGAGTTATGCCCAGTTTGGGCAAAAATGTATGTTTAGCAAAAAGAAAAGACTTAATTATTTTCATTCTGATGGTGCATGTTTGATGTATTTACAAAAACACACATAAATATGTAGCTTGTATGACAAAAATATATAGCTTATATGTTATTGATCATACCATTAACGATTGTTCTAGAACCCCTCAGAAGTGTGAGGAGTCACTGCAACCAGTCAACTGGTAACCGATGATCTGGTTTTGAGGAACCCTGTCACCACAACTTCTGAGTTTGAAGAAGGAATCCAGTAATAAGGACCATTTATTGAGAGCCTGTGGTGTGCTATGCTACACTATACTAAGTTCATTGTAGATTTTTATCTCCAAAATAAGTCTCATCATTCCTATTATATAGATGAGAAAGCGGGGCTTAGAGATGTTATGCAACTTGTCTGAGGGATGGAATAAGTATCCAAACCCAGGTTTGCTGAACACCAAAGCCCTTTTCTCCACCTCAACCATGCTGCTCCAACCAGGGCTAACAGGAATTAAAGAAGAATTTATATGGTTGAATGTATACGTGATGAACTACAAAAGCCACTGTGTGAACTTTAAAAGGGAGAGAGCTAGCCAGCTCAACATTGATTAGAGAAGGCTTTTACAGAGATTATTTTTTTCCTTATTTTTCATGTTGTTCCAAAACAAGAGAACAAAGGATCAGTCCAAGTTCACGGCAGGTAAATTTAGAAAAAGAAAAACGTGTTTGCCCCTCAGCATAGAGCCCCTCTATGGAATTCCATATCATGAAACATTGTGGAGTCAAATATCAGAGCTGCAGTTTTTAAAGATATTTTGGTTAATTTAATGATCAACAATAATGCTAGCTATTGACTGGGGTAAGATTAGAGTAACCAAGTCACATGCTTCAGGGCTTCTGCTGATTTCGGCAAAGACCAAAGAAAAGAGTTTTCTCCCCTCTTACTTTCACCATGGAACCCAAGAGTCTGGAGGCCCTGCATGCCCTTCCACTGTCCTACAGGGCTCCAGGTCTCCAGCATGACCAGTATGTTACTGACAACCCATCTGACTGAAGCAGCTAATCTCAGTACCTCAGAAATAGCTAATCCAGTCATTGAAGGGTTACCCAGTCCAAATCCCCAGCCACAAAATGAAAACAGAGCAGGGTCTTTGTTTATTGATTTGCCTAGGACCCTCCGACTGGCAAAGGAAGAAAAAAATAACCCAGCACAAAATAAATGTTCGATTTTTTAAATGTAAACAAGATCAAGACCAACTTGGCTGTACAAAGCAATTCTTTGCATGTAAAGCAAAAAATAGCTCCCCTGAGGAGGAAGGAACCCAAGCCCTGCTCAACTCCCCCTCCTCTCTGCCCTTCCCCCAGCCATTTTCAGTAACCACTGCTTTGCTGCCAATGAATGTCTTATTCAGAGTCCCTGTGCGGGAGTCACTGCAGGCAATGAGCTCACCCCCACCCCACCTCCGTATCCAAAATGTTTTCTGATCAAGATAAAGGAGATGGGGGTCTATGCTGAAAGTCAGTATTATTGCCAATTATCTCCATAAAGAAGGGAAAACTCTTATCCAAAAATCTCAGTCTCCTATTTCTCTCTGTGGGGATCTGACCACTCCCAAACTGCTTTTATGTGTGTTTAAAAGTGGACTAAGGGGAGACCTAAAAAAATCCAAATTCTTTTTTGTCAAATACCCAGATGGTGGATGGTAATTTGGATGCAAATCCTTTAAACAAGGGTCTCGAAAATTTAGTTCACCTTTAGGGACCAAGAAGTTAATCCTAAATCCTTGTTCAATCCTTATTCATGCCAAACTCTTAGTGACTTCAGTGAAACATCTGCCAACTTGGATCACATGACTCAGCCTCATTAGCCAGGATATCTATGGACAGGAACATTTGAAGGAAAACAAGAATCTAGCCGAACCTTCACCCAAAACTCAATGCCAACACAAATGAAGACACTCAAATTTCAGAAGACCTGATTTCCTGTGGAAAAGGGGCGTCTTTCGTTTTTCATACGGGTCCCATTTTTTTTTTTTTAGCGCATTCAAAATGAAGCATGGATGAATTTCTCTGGAAAACCTAGTTTCCTTAGAGCCCCATAACACCAAGCCAACTGGGCATTAGACATGTGAGGGAAAGGGTAGCTATAATGCTCCTACAACTCCAAGAGTTAGGACTGCTTGACATTCCCGCATTTATTTAGATAATCAGTGCAAGGAAAATAGAAAACAAGGATTCTTACACCTGACTCACTGATAGTTCTCTGACAGAGAATGAAAATCTTAATGGGTAGGCCCTGAAAGCACACAGATGCCCACTGATTAACAGCAGAGATGCAAGAATGCTTGTCCTGGCTTTACCCAACAAACTCATGAAATGTCCTCCGTGAGAAAATGTAGAGCATCCACAAGAACTAAACTGAACCCATGGTAGTGTTAGTACCATCTTGCCTTTCTAATTGCTCATGGTTTCATCACTTGGTAAGGAACACTCCAGGTACTGAGTAGCCTGGATATATAGGATCGGAGGGGACAGAGGCACACCTTCTCCTACCTGACCCTCCTCTTTCCCAACCATCCTGGTGCTCAGGGATGAGTACTTGGGTGTGGAAAGAGGCAGTTATAAGGAACAGATGAGTAATTCTTACAGGTTCACATGCGAATTCCTGTTACCACATCCACTCAGTTCCCTCGGCTGTTAGCGTACTTGTGGCACCTCAACTTTTCTATCTAGCATTGAAATTAACCTATTACAATGAGAGATAAGAGACTGCCATCAACAAAAATGTGGGTTGCTTACTTACTTGTTCACAAAAGGATATATTTACAGCCTGCTTCATTCCACAAAGGATTTAAGATGGAATGACTATTTGTTCTCACAGGTCCAGCTGAAAGTCTTCATGATGGTTATTATCTTGACTCAAACTAGAGGAAGCAAAAAACATGGGACAAAATCAGGAAAGCAATTACCACTAATATGTCAACAGGCTCCACCTAGCTGCATGTCTCTGGGCGGAAAATTCTCCAGTGGTTAAGAGCATTCTGTTTTGGCTTTCCTGCCCTGGAACAAACTATCTACCACAGATTGTGCTTCTTTTCATTCACTGTGATGTCTGCCTTAACCACAGGCAGCAAAATATCTGCAAGAACAGGTTCATTCAAGGTTTACCAAAGGAGACAGATCCATGATACCATTGACAAGGGAGGAGGGAATTACTACCAAGGGACATAAGACCTCTGCCCACTTCCTATCAAAAAACTACAAATCTCTAAGGTAATTCTTAGGAGAAAGACCAATTTGAATCATGAAAAATCTGGATTTTAGACTTTTGAAAAATAAGCTATCTTCAGAGTGCTTTTAGGTTTCAGTAAAATTGAGCAGAATTTACAGAAAGGTCCCATATACCCCTGTACCCATACATGAACAGCCTCCCCCACTATGAACATTTCATACCAAAATGGTGCATCTGTTATAACTGATGAACCTACATTGACAGATCATCACCCAAAGCCCATAGTTTACATAGTTTACTCTTAGTATAGTGCATTCTCTGGGTTTTGACAAATGTGTAGTGATGTATATCCACCATTATAGTATCATACAGAATGGTCTCATTGCCTTAAAAATTCTCTGTGCTCTGACTATTCATTCCTTCCTTCCCTCCACCCTGCAGATCCCTGGAAACCACTGATCTTTTCATTGTCTCTATAGTTTTGCCTTCTTCAGGATGCCATATAGTTGGAGCCATACAGCCTTTTCAGATTATTTAACTTAGTAGTACACATTTATGTTTCTCCATGTCTTTTCATGGCTGATGGCTCATTTCTTTAGAGTTGAATACTAGATGTAGATATCTAGACATACCACAATTTGTTTCTCTGCTCACCTATTGAAGGACTGTTTGGTTGCTTCCAAGTTTTGGCAATTATTGGTAAAGCTGCCATAGACAATTATGTGCAGGTTTTTCTGTGAATATAAGTTTTCAGCTCACTTGGGTGAAGACCAGGGATCATATGGTAAGAGTATGTTCAGTTTTTTTAAGAAGCTGTCAAACTGTCTTCCAAAGTAGCTGTGCCATTTTGCATTTCTACCAGCAATAAATGAGAGTTCCTGTTGCTCCACATCCTCAACCAGCATTCTATGTTGCCAGTGTTCGGGATTTTTGTCATTCTTATAGATGTGTAGTGGTATCTTGTTTATAGACTTTTAAATATATATATGCATTAAATTTCTTCATTTCCAAGCCATCCACTATTGCAAATTCAATTAGCCAACGTAAGTTGATATTTAATGATGATAGATACCCTCTATGCCCAGGAATAGCACTAGACATTCATTATTCCTATTTTACATACGAGGAAACAGAGATTTAAAGATGTCACTTAATTTTCCAGGCCACACAGGTCAAGAAATGGGACCCGGATTTGTATCTATGTTTATCTTTCTCCAAAAGCCATGCTCCTCCACCATTATACCATATTAATCAAAGCAGAAGGGAAGTGAACTCATATTTATAGACTACCCATGTGAGGCAGGCCAGGCCTTATGCGTTTACAGACTTGAATACATTCATTTATTTAATCTCAATAATAAGGCTAAAATGGCATTATTGTCCCCATCTACAATGAATGAGAATAATGGAGCTCAGAAAAGTTACATTCTTCCTGGGCTAGGAATTAATCATTTGTTTGCTAGACCATGGGAGAGGAAGGTGGGGCTTGACAGAAAGGACCAGGGTGCTGAGATGGGGGGATGGAGACACTCAGGAGGCTCGCGGAAGAGGTAATTTGCAAATATATCTGGAAGGATTTTAACATGTTGAAAATCTGTATGACCACACCAGCCAATGCCAGCTCTGAAGGGACCTAAGAGGATTTGCTAATGGATTGAGCATGTGGGTAGAAAAGAGAGGAATAATACATCATAGACATTGGCTTGGGCGATTGGGTAGGTAGTGATGCCATTTCTTGAGACAGAAAAGACTGCAGGAGAAGTGGTTTGAGGGAGGAAATCAGAGTTCCAGGGTTATGTAGTTAGTTAATGATAGAGTACCAGTTATGCTCAGATTTCAGCACTAAGTCAGAGGGAAAGGTTTACAAAGAATAAGATATTATTCCTGGTCGCACAGCTTCAGTGCAGCAAACAGTCATGCCTCTGACAAGCCATAATACAAGGCAGAACAAGAGAAGTGACTAAAGAGAACAACTGAAGCCTGTCCATTATACCCCTTAGTTTTCTATATACTCATTGACCAACCACACAAAGCAGTGCTTCACTGTAAACCTTAAAACTGGGTTCCCAACTTCCAGTCCAGACCCAAATTATAGTAGAACAGAGAATACAGTAAGAACCCCAGAGAGGCATGGGGAAAGACGATCTTCCACACTAGATCATCCTGTTTGTTTGGCATAACCTCACATTGCATGACAGTCATTTATTTTTCTTTAGCCGTCTGCTTCACAAGCTTTTCTTAGTTTCTGTGGCCAGAAAGGAGGGAATGTAGTCTTGTGTTTTGAGTCCTAGGTTTCTGGCTCTGCTGCAAACTTGATGAGTGGCCTTCGGCAAGATACGGAGCTTCATTAGGACATGAATCTACAGTTATCTGCCTTTGTCTAGGTATATAAAGAAGAATGAGAACATGCTGCAAGACTCTGTAAGATTTCTACAACCCCAAACGGTGTTGCTGAGGGTCATGCCAAACCTGGATATTACCCATGAAAAGGGAGTCCTACCCTCATTTAGGAAGAACCTGAAAACTTCCTAAGGTATATTCTGAAGAACTACTGAGGCACCCTTATAAAAGGCCATGCATTCAGTCCTGATATGAGCCCCAGATGTTTTTCTGTAAGTATACAGGTAGTGGTGGTAGGGAAAAAGTTTTGCCAGTTATTGACTACATAGGAAAGATGGTTTTTACAGAGAATTTGGTTATTGATTTAATCAGGGGCAGGGAATATCCTTGGAGATACCTTGTAAGAAAGAACTTTTAATGATGACAACTGTGACTCAAGTGTGGCCAGCACAGTAAAAGATGCGTTCTCTAATCTCCTTACAACCCCACAGGCAGGATAAGATTGTACTCCTACTTTAGATATGAAGAGAATGAAGCTGAGGAACTTGCCAGAGGTCTTACATCAAGTAGAAGAGAGCCAATATGCAGTTGTGAATGCCAAGCAGTCCAACCCCCAAGTCCAGTCACATTTCTGGTACCTAACACTGCAGAAGGCAGATCATTTTTGTATAAATTGTTTTTCCTCAAAGATCAAACTTTTTTGTCCCCCAAGGACTTTCTTTGTGCAGGGAAGATTGCTTTAGGTGATCTCTGAACTGCCAGAGCCTAATGTGATTTTTAAGCCACAATAGGGCTGGTTCCACTGTCTATATAGCTTCTCCTTTGCTGTAACTCTGAATTAACTGCCTTGATTTCCCATTAAAAAAAAAATGAATCTGTACCAAGCTCACCACTTACCTCTCCTCAGATATACACCATGTTCCCGACAGATTCATTTATAATAAATAAAAAATAAATACTGATAACAATACCACGAACAAAAGCAAGGAATGAACTGTTTTGCCCAATTTAACAAGGCTTACACCCTTTCCTGAAAACATTCTTTTAAGATGCCAGTCATTATGCCCTATGCAGAAAAATGCAATCCAAGGCAAGTGACAAGGAATGGGTTGAGTGCCTCACAATCTGTGTCTTCCTACTTTTGAAGTATGGGAGCTAAAGTCTCACTAGATCCGCACAGGCAAAGTGGGACCAGGAGTATTAATGGTAAAAATTTAAACGCAATATTGATTGACCATTTCCTCTGTGCTAGGCTGCATGACACATTTTAGGAAGATTGTTAGGATACAGTCCTTGCCCTAAGAGCTCTTGGTCATGTCTGGTGATCGTTGACTCTGTTTCATGGTAACACACATGACTAATGACTTTCATATCCCGGCACACTAGGACAAATGATCACTGTGCTCAGTTATACCTAATTCACATTCTGGAATTGTATCTCCACCACCTTGCCAGAGGTCTTACAGCAAGGCCTTTCCTCGCTCTAGCTCTCTCTCCCTCCCACTTTCTCGTTTATCCAATATTGAAATAAGAAAAACAGAGTCAGTATATCTCACCCGCAGAAAGTGTGACCTAGCAATGGTCTTAGCTTTCTTTGAAAATGTTTGTACTTCATTAGTATTAACAAGTGACTTGCAACCACCTCGCAGTGTATTGACACACCTGTACATGGGACATTACAGGAGGTTGAGAATCATTGGTCTTGGGGGAACTGAGGCTCAAGTTCAGGCTGCTGCCTCCTGCTGGGCAGATTGTGCACTGCACAACTCCAGGAGGCGCCATTCACCACAGTCTAGGATGTGAATGAAGCCCCCTGGGGTTGTGTAATGATATGGTCTTGCCCACGTTGGACTTTGGACCCAGCTTAGAATCTCCTACACATTCACTTGGACCGGGCTAACCTTCCATCCCACGATCTTCCTTCTGGCCAAACTAGAGGGACTGTTTTCCACAAGGGAGGTCCCTAACCTGACTCCTGACTTTGTGGGAAAGATGAACAAAGCAGGAAGGCTGATTTTCACTCTAATCAGCTTTCAGGACAATGTGGTTTCTTGTGAACCTGGGATCTTTAATGTAGAGGATAATCCATCTCTAAAGGTGGAGAACTAATGGTGAGAAACATATCTCCACTCCCTTGCTTTCTGGATCAAAGGAAAAAGGCCCCCAAATCTAGGACCTATCACACATAAATGACCCTGTTAAGAAGCAAATGTGAGAGACATAAGAGCCCTGAAAAGAGAGCACTGCCCATTCCAGGAACAGGAAGTAACTCTATCTCTGCTCTAGTGACAATGAGTAATATAGACAATAGCAAGCTCCAAGAGATTGCAAAAGGTGCAGAATGTCTTGATATATATATATATTTTTTTTTTTTTTTGAGTTGAACTCTCACTCTGTCGCCCAGGCTGGAGCGCGCTGGCATGCTCAGGCCACCTCAGCATCGACCTGCTGAGCTCCGCGATCCTTCCACCTCAGTCTTCCAAGTAGCCTGAACTACAGGCATGCACTACCATGCCTGGCTAATTTTTTAAAATTTATTGTAGAGATGAGGTCTCACCAAGTTACCCAGGCTGGTCTCGAACTCGCAGGCTCAGGCAATTCACTCGCCTCAGCCTCCCAAAGTGCTGGGATTACAGGTTAACTCACCGAGCTTGGCCAACATTTTTTTTTAAGGTGGTAGGGTCTTGCTCTGTGACTGGAATACTGTGGTACAATCGCACCTCTGTCTCCCAAGTAGCTAGGACTACAGGCGTGTACCACCATGCCCTACTAATTTTATTATTGTTTTTGCAGAAACAAATTCTCACTATGTTGCCTAGGCTGGTGTCAAACTCTTGACCTCAAGCAACCTTCCCACTTCCATCTCTCCAAGTGCTAGGATTACAGGCAAGAGCCTCCATGCCTGGCCAGGAATGCCTTGACTTTGTCCTATCCATGAAGCCTCCTCTCACAACAATGTGTTAAGAGGCTTTATAAGTGGGGTACATCGAGCTGTCCTGTGAGAATGCCTCCACTCCCCCATAAATGAACCCAGATGCTTTGGGCCATCTCCTTGAATATTCTCCTCATTGGAGTTTCCATAAGGAAAAGGCTGTTGGAAGTTAGTGCTTTTCCCTGCCTGAGAATACTTCCCAGCTGTCACGGCTACTTCCATGTTTCCTGACAAGCTGCTCTGAAGTTATTTCAAGATGGAAGCAGCAAAAAGATGGATTAGCTCTGTCAATGGGGAGTCCTAAAGTCCTGCCATTCACTGAGCAAAGAAGCGTGTGCCTGCCATGGGCGGTTGATAAGGGAGACACAGGATAAACTTCAGCCCGGCCAGCTGACAAAGCTCAAACACAGTCTTTGAAAGAAAACAGCAACTCCTGGGTCTCTGCTTTGTCAAGGCAAAGACTGTGGGCTTTGTTCAATTACCAGCTTGTTACCATCAGCAAAAAGCTTGCAATTCTGAGCTGTTGACCCCTTCTGCAGAGACAACAGGACCAAGAAGTGTATCTTAGAAGATAGTCTCCTTGTAGGGAACCAGAAACACAAGTTGCCTCAAAAAATGCTAACGCCCCACCTCTCTGCCCCTTGTCCCCATTCCATAAACCTCTTCACTCTCATTCATTTTAAAAAGAAGACTAGCATTTTAAAGTTATGGGCTTTCTAATGCATGTTTCAGATCTAAATACTGCCTAACACTTATTGGAGAGTTCAGCATGTGTTTAATAAGAATAGTAAGCTTTTTACATGCATTATATCGTTGAATCTTCACAACACTCGGCTGTAATACCGTAATAACACATTCTACAGGTGAGGAAGCCGAGATGCAGTGAGGTTTGACACTTGGCCTAAGGTCACACAGCAGGTAGGTGGCAGCCTTAGGAGTTGACCACCAGCCTAGTGGGTTTGATTCCCAGGCTGAATCTTTTTTTGTTAAGTACACTGCTTCTCTTGTCTTTTCTTATGGAAAGAGGTCATATCAAAAATAAGTTTCATAGCCTGCAAAGATTTTGAAATCTTTTGCCTGTGTCATAGGTTTGGAGACGCACAAGCCTCTTGAGCTCCAATGCAATAAAGTAATAACCAGACACTAATAATAACCATGACTCCTTTCATGAGTCCCTTGTGTCTGTGCTTGTCCCCTTTCAAAAAATTGTCCACTTTGCTTGTTCCTATCTTATCTTGGTTAATCAAGCTGTATTTTAGTTTTCCCTGGCTCCTTGAAGCTCTCCCCAGCTAGATAAGCCTCAAGGGTTCTTTCTTCTTGCCATTAGTCACAATTTCCTAATGTTGAGCCTGTGCCAGGAAGACAGAGGAAGCAGTTCCAAATGCAAATGATTAGCTTGTGTGTGGGGCTTTGACAGAGTTTTGGTCACTTACAAAGGCAAACACACAGCTGGCTCAAGGGAGCTCCATGTCATTTTCCATCACACTGAAAAAATGTCTTGGTAACAAGTTTGCTTCAAAATAGCTTGCTCCTTAACTTCTGTGGGGATAACCAGGCAGACATCTGAAGCCAGTTTGCTGGGTCTCTGCAGCCTTCTGGCCCATCCAGGGGCTCGCCTAATCAAGGCAATGTGCACAGTGTTGAGTCCTGTATTCTAAAAAGCACCGAGGGTCCATTAGGACCAATCATCCAACCATACAGTGATTTGCAAATGAAACACATTATTCTTGAATGATTTCTGGAGCAAACATTCCCCTCCTTGCAATGCAAGGTCCAGAGCCAGAATACAAAACTGCACTGAAAACCTAATGAAAACGTATCGAAGACAGCAGTTTTGAATTATTTAAGTACATTTCTCAAGTGACCATTATTTTTAACAGACATGGAAAC
The DNA here is from genome assembly GCA_963574415.1 of Tarsius wallacei. Taxonomy (NCBI): domain Eukaryota; kingdom Metazoa; phylum Chordata; class Mammalia; order Primates; family Tarsiidae; genus Tarsius; species Tarsius wallacei. The sequence goes on from CAUYQG010149072.1 coordinate 58,474, forward strand.
ACTATATTTTTATTAATGGCTTTCTCTTTATCTTTCTGATAATAAATGTCGTATTTCTGTGTGCATTCACTTAACAAGCATTTCATCAAACCCCTACCTTGCACTTGCAAGAAAATAGGGATACCATGATAATACACTGAGCCCTGTTGAGGAGTTCACTGTCCCAAATGTGACACACGTTCTATCCTGAAAGATTGACTAGGGTAGGTTGCAGTAGCAAACAGCCCAACATCTCGCTGGCCAAAATCAGCAAAGGTTCTTTTTCATGTTACACATTCATCATGGGTCAGCAGGAGACCAGGCTGATGGTACAAGGAGAAGAAAAACACTATTTCAAGAGTCTTGAACAGGCAATTAAATGTGCCACCCTAGAAATGACACTCATCTCTTCCACTTTCAATTTGTTGCCCAGAACTAGTCATTGGCCCCGTTCAACCACAAGAAGACCAGGAAGAGCAACTCTATCTTACAACTAGACTGGGAACATCCAGAAACATTTGAAAAACAGCCCTAATAGATACCACACACTTGTTAGTATATAACTATGATAAAATGTGAAAAGTGCTCTGATAGAGAAATGAAAAAAATAGGGAAAATAAACTAACAAACATCATGTAGTAATTACAAAAGGTTCCCATAGGAGGGGTCATTTGAGTTTGAATCTTGAAGAATAAAAAGGTGTTTCTTCTGAGAGCAGGGATGTCAGCATTTTAAGAGAAAAAGCACTGTGAAGACAGGGTACATGAAAACACCTTTCATCTGAAGGGAGTAAAGGGAAATCCATTGTGGCAGAGAAATAAAACGCCAGCAAGGGGCACATTGTGAAGGGCATTTGCCCTTCTCAAGGAGTTTGAGTTCGCCCTTTTGGCAACAGGGAGATAACAGGGATTGTCCTACAGGGGACAGTCACACAGAAGAGCATCAGGAATACATTTGTTTGTTTTTTTAAGAAGATAGCACAGAAGAAGAGTGAATGAGAAACTAGAACAGAAAGCAAGGCCAGTTAAGGAGCCTGTAATCCATGTAAAAGATAGAGCCTGGAGCCAGCCACTGCCTGGGAGGTCTGGGATATAAGAGGTACTTCTGAGGAAGGACCAACAAAACTCTAATGTGGAAGCTGATGACAAGGTAAGCCTTAAGACCACTTCAAGGCTGCTAAACCAATAAATAAGGTAAATGCATACTCCATTCCTCGATCAAGACAGGAATTCAATTAGGGGATGCCCAGGTTTGAGGCAGGAAGATGATGAACTCAGGTTCATACATGTTGAATTTGAGGTACCCCTGGAGATTCAGGTAGAAATGTCCCACCAGAATACAGGACCCAAGAGTCTAAATTTGTTAGGTGATATGATTTGGGGATTGATATAATTTGGGATTAATGCATATAGTTGGCAGTTGAGCCTTATTTATAGTTACAATACCTCACAGAGAAAACTGAAGAGACAAATGAGAATATATAGAGACATTCTGAAGTAAAACTTGGTTAGTCACCACATTTTTAAAACCATGTATAAAAGGTTCAAGGTCAAGTAATTTGGGACTATCTCATCCATCCAAATGCCCTGAGAAAATTACTTCCAAAATTTCAGTTAATATCTACCCCCATCAGAGCAAAAATTTCTTGCCTGTGGAAATGTTGATAGTTTAGAAGAAGCAGACGTATATATTTCAGTCAGAACTGATTTGTTGTTTAACCTGAGGAAAGATTTTTAAAACCAAACTTCTAATGACAATTATAAGTAATCAATGCTATTTTTAAGGAACTAATCATGTTTTCAGTGTTTCAGCAAATTTGGGTGGCCATCCATAGGAATTTTCATTAAGCTAGGATTTTTTTCTTTTAATTTTTAATTAAATCGGCCTAAGTCAGCAATCAAGATCTCCATGTTACTATGTAATGTATAGGGTAGTGAATATACGGGGCTCCCACCAGCTCCAAGAAAGATCATTTCGAAGGCTGGAGGGAGAAATCTGAGCTCTCATTGTCAGCGATCCAAGAGATAAACAGAGCATTATAAGTCGTTCTAAGGCAATGGGATCAGAGTTTTAAAATAAATCATATTAATATGTGAATAAGACAAGCATTATTCTATTCTTTCAAAATTTAATAGAGCTTTAGTTTTTGCCAAGTGGGAAGGTGACTCTTGGGCTGTGTGGCTGGGGAATACATCATAGACTTCCTGGTCTTGCCTCTCACATGCACCCGCTTTCTAAGTTGCTAACCCTGACTCCTGGTCAGTCCACTTCTGGCAGACATGTGCAGGCAGTTTCTGGTGGCAAGTTATCTCCAGTGGCAGGAAGAGACAAACAAAACCAAGAATAAAGCCAATTTCTTCTGGGATGCAGATTGCTCAGAAATTGGTAACAATTCATTCGACAGTAAGAGCAAAAGATAGGTTAGAGTCTGAGAGGGTGTTTTGAAGTTTGATTTTTTTCCTAAACCAGAGGGACTGAGAGGGGTTTCAAGCTTATACTCTACAGATACAGCACCAACACAACAAAGTCTGTCTTTTTTGCATTTTAAAAACTAAACATACTTTTCTCTTCTTTGCTAATCTATGTTCTGAAAAGCCATAGCTTTCAAACTGTAGGGGCCTAAGCCACATTAAGAAATACATACATATTTCACTGACACAGAAGTTTCATGAGAAACAGTATCTGTTCTTACAACATGCAATGCTGATGTTTTCTAGTCTGTTCTATTCTTATATCATTTTAAAATGTCTCCTTGTGTCCTTCTAAATGATTCACGAGCCCCTAATTGATTTTGACCCACAGTTTGATAAATACATGATAGACTATCTCTTCCCAAAATATGCATTTAAGTCTGAAATTTGAAAAAATTTGAAAATGCATTTAAGTCTGAAATTTGAAAAAAGCAAGTAACAGTGATAACACTTGATGCTCTTGCTGTAATTGGTGCTATTGAGACTCTGGGGTAATTTATTCAGGACTATTTTCTTCTTCACACTGATGTTGAGCAGATTCCAATGGGTCTCAACTCTGTGGAAGCTTCTGTTGCTTTTGACCAAATTTTATCACCAGCATGTTTACCATATTTGGCCTTTACCTTCTCAAACAAGTCCCCTCTTATTTTTTTAATGCTTTTAGTCCCCAAGGCGCCTAGCTTTGCTGATCCCAGACCAGCATTATCCAATAGAATTTCCTGTGGTGACAGAAATGTTCTGTATCTGCACTGAGCAAGATGGTGGCCACTAGCCATAAGTAACTAATGAGCACTACGAATGTGACCATGAGACTGAGTAATTGAACTTTAAATTATATTTAATTTCCATTATTTAAATATAAATAATTGTCAACTGTAGCTAACATTACCTTAGAGGCAGAGGAGTAGAGATTTAAAACTTCCAGGTTAGAGCTAAGTTCCCATATTGATCAGTGCCAGCTGTAGACAAATCCTTAAAATACCTTCCCATTTCTTCAGCATATACCTTCTCCTCTTACTACTTGTGGTTAATTGCATTGCATCTCATTGACTTTGCTCTCTCCACACTTGGTGTTATTCATTCTTTACAATTGTGTCTACTGACAACACTCACTGTTTTCCTGCCATTTCATTTTTTAAATAAGGTTTTAAATTTATTTTCATCGTAACTGCATCTTTCTAGATTTTTCAATATCGTCTCTATTTTTGCAAGATGATTTAATGCTTTTTAAAAAAAAATTTATAAAAACCAAAAAACTAATCAGATTCAGGAAGCATGCTGTAGATTGGTAAACAAGAGGTGGTTGAGACTGAAGTGACCATCCTGAATGCTGTTTGTTGATGATGAGTAGAGTGGACTTTTTTTAGCTTTTTTGTATCTATAAATTGGAAATGTGTATATTTTGTATCTGAAATTAGAGAATATATATTAGTAAAGGAACTCCTCTACTTGAACAGAACAGTATGTTGGGGAATAAGAAAGATCCTTTCTTCCCTTTAGAGAGCTTCTGATTGAGGGAGACAGAACACAGGCAGAAGTAACTTCACAGTGAGGCAGACTCATTAAGAGATGACACTGTGAGAGAGGTATACTGTTATTTTAAGACAGTTTTAGAGAAGAGGAACTCTGAGTTGGGAATGCAAGCATGGAGGATTTCATAGAAGACATTCCCTGTGGGCTAGGTCTTACAGATTAGCAAGTATAAACATTTGAGGGCAGGGAAGAGCATCATAGGCTAGAGAATATGGTTGAGGGAGATTTGCAGAGCATAAATGTGTGGCATGTTCAAAGAAAGCTAAGTTTCTAGAGTCTCAACGTCTGATACATCTAATCAGGCTGCATTTTAGGAAGGTGCATTCATCAGCACATATTTACTTTGGATGGTAAGATTAACAGAATTATTTAGAGCAGGGAGATGAGCTTCTGGACTGATAAAATAAGTGAGAGATAACAATTATCTAAACCAGCGGGTGGCAACCTAGGGCACATAGGCTAAATCGGACCAAAGCTTGTTGTTGTTGCTGTTTTAATATAAATAAGGTTTCTTTGGAACACAGACATACCAGCTCGTTTAATCTATGACTGCTTTCATGCTACAAGAACAGAGTTGAATAGTACCAACAAAGACATTATGACTCACAAAACCTAAAGTATTTACTATTCAGCCCTTTCCAGAAAAAGTTTGCAGACCTCTAGTCTCAGCTGGAGTGGCAAAAGTGGAAAGTGTGCAATGCATACTAGGGAAACAATGGCAGTGAAATGAACGTGATTCAGAGGCAGGGGGCATAACAGGATTGATTTAAAGGAAGGTTGAAGTCAAGAAAGATGTCTCTAGGGTGTCTACCATGGGAGACATAAAGGAAAACAATTCCATTCGTTGAAATAGAAACAATAGAGACAAGAGGAAGACAGGCTAGGAAAAAAGGTTAAAAGTTACATGTTAGATGCGTTGGGTTGAGGCCTCTGTGGTATGTCCATATGAAAATGAACATGCCCAGCATCTACTAGAGCCAAGAAGAAAGACTGCGACTGAGACGTAGGCTTGGGACTATACGCCTAGAGTTGAGAGATGAATGAGAAGAAGCTGTTCCAGAGAAAGGAGAGAAGAGAACAGGAACAAGTACCCTGGAGGAAGCATCTATTTAAGCAACAGATGGAAAAAAGGGAACCAGTGAAGAATTCAACAGAAAGGTAGGAGGAACATTATAGAATCATGGAAGTAACAGCAGGCCACAAACATATGGGCCGGGAGTGGACAACAGGGTTGAAAGTTGTGCTGAGAATGAGGAAGATTGGAAGGAGCTGACTGAACACATCAGAGCATCAGTGTTGGTATTTGTGCACCGAATCCAAGGAATGGACAGAGGGAGAACAAGTTGTGACAGCAAATGAAAATGAATCCTTGGAAATCTTTCGTTATCGGAGAAAGATAAAGGCCAGCTGGTTGCTGGAAGGGGAAGCAGCTCTAGGGGGGGACTTTCTTGAGGAGAAGGGAGCTTTAGATAAGCTTATTCTACACAAAGTCAATAGACTTTCACATGAGGACATTTCTCAGACTCTGGGCGGTTTACAAATTGCCCAGATGCCTTTGTTGGCTTCCTTCAGAGCATACTTCAGAGCTATGATATGAAAGGTTGATGCTGCGGGAATTCAAGAACAAACTAAATGAAATGCTCTTTCTAGCTCAGTCTAAAAATCTTCTTAAGTTTTCTAACAGGAACCAAATTATTTTTAAGATCTAAGTTTGTAACAGACCTTCTTATCCTTTGAGCTCCAAAAGTGAAACAATACCTGGTAAAATCTGAAAATTTGAGGAAAGGTTAGCATCTGGAGCCTTTGGACTCTCCAAGCAGAATATTCTCCTCTCTTAAGCCCAAATTTGTCCCCAGATTCAACTTTATGGTGCCTGTGGTCCCAGCCCTCAGGAATATGCCTCTTCTTCCTGTGTTGCCTTTTGAACCATCAATTTAACGTTCAATTGTAGATAATGTTACCTTAGAGGCAGAGGAGGTGAGATTGATTTTTTTAATTTTTATTTTAAAGATGTGGGGTACAATTCAGGGTTAGGTATACAAATAGTCACTGTACAGGTAAAATTTGGGCCTCACTTTGGTCCCCATGTCACCCAGTTTGACATCAGGTATCCTTATTGATGAAGTGTGTCTCCTCTGTCCCCCTGCTCCCTCCCCTGGCAGTTTCCCACTACTGCCAATCCCTTTCTGATAGTATTATGATGATTGTTCAGGGTTCGCTTATGAGTGAGAGCATGTGATACTCAGTTCTTTGTTTCTGTGATAGATCACTGAGTATTATAGACTCTAAATTCATCCAAGTTGCTGCGAAGTTCATAATTTTGTCCTTCTTTATGGCTGCTTAATATTCTTTCTTGTATATGTATCACATTTAAAAAATCCAGTCTACTTTCAATGGACAGCATGGTTGGGTCCATGTTTTTGCTATTGTGAATAGTGCTGCCAATAAACATGCGTGCACAGGTATCTTTTTTTATAGAATGATTTGAGTTGCAGAGTAAAGATTTAAAATGTCCAGATTGGAGCTAAGTCCTGGGTCTAAACCTGAGGTCTATTTTGCTCCCAGGGGATATTTGGCAGTATCTAGAGACATTTTTGGTTATACAGTTGTGTGTGTATATGTTTGTGTGTGTGTGGTGGGGGGGTGGTCACTGGCATCTAATGGGTAGAGGTAAAGGATGCTAGTAAACATCCTACGATATACAAGACAGCCCTCCCACAACAAAGAATTACCCAGCCTAAAATGTCAATGGTTCTCTCCAATCTGGTCTGAGCCACCTATTTTATTGGAAATGGTGTCATCCATTAATTCACCCTAAAATACTAAAGATTGATATTGTACTAATGTGACATTTTGGTCAATAAGGATGGGTAACCTTTACAGTTGCAGGCACTTTTAATTGCCTACCTAAAATTTATTTTCTACTTTCTTTTTCCTCCATGTAATTCAGACAACTCATTGCCAGACACAGAGGGTAATTAATAAATGATATTATGGGTTGAAGGATAGGTATATAAACTAGATTGGCCCAATCAAATTAAAGGATTGAGGGAGTGGTGCCGATATATGTTCAACAAAAGGCTGTCCAGGAAAAAATTATACATTTATATTATGTATACATACATATATATAATATATACACATATTATACACATATATAATATAAATGTATAAATTTTTATTGACATGATGGATGTCATGTCAATAAAACCCAATACGCAAATAAAATAAAATAGACAATGTTCCTTGTTGTAAACGCCACACAGCCAAATGATTTTCACAGAATATTTTTATTGACTTTTGCTATACAGGCACCTATAGCCAACCTATGGCTGTAACTGGCAAATGAATGTAACACTGACACAAATGTTTTCTGCTTTTGTTTATGTTAATGAGCAAAGCAATGAAGACATATGTCAGAACTTCACTCACTTGTCAGTAATGTGAGTGACTTTGTTGAACATATAATACTAAAAGAATATTTTCTTAAATGTCTTACTCACAATGAAACAGTTTACAACACTTTTTAAAGTTTAATCTGCATTACTTACATTTCTCCATCACTTTCTTAAGTTCAGGTAATCAAAAAGCAAAAAATCAAGATGTGATTTATAGTGGATACCCATTTCCGTCGTGTAAATATTCCCACTATGGCTGATTTCAAGCAGCCAATGTGATATCACTGAATGTGGAGTTGGGAAGAGACATAACATAGCATACCATTATATAGTGTCACCATCCTATAAGAGACTTGAGTTACATCAAAGGCATAGATAATAATGAAATAATTAGCAAGTGATGGGTTTTGAGTATTTATTATCTTTTTAGATGTAATTTATTTCCTTGTAAGTTATATAATTCACTCTTTAATAACAGCTATGTTTAACAACTAGCTTGCAAAAAATTTGACAGTCAGATCTTCTGAGCCAGTACCAGCCAACTCCAGCACATCACTAATTGAGAAATAATTTTTTTTTCTTTCCTACAGGTTGTGAATAAGGACCGATTTCCACTGGCAGCTATTATAAGCAGGAGAAGATCCATCCTTTGGCTGACACCACTGGCAAGAAAGGCAAAATAGAAAGAGCCTAAGTCCGGATTTTTAAAATGTGGTACATATACACAATGGAATATTATGCAGCCATAAAGAAGGACAAAAATATGAACTTTGCAGCAACTTGGATGGATTTAGAGTCTATCATACTTGGTGATCTATCACAGAAACAAAGAACAGAGTACCAAATGTTCTCACTCATAAGCAGACCTTGAACAGTTATCATAATACTATAAGAAAGGGATTGGCAGTAGTGGGAAACTGCCAGGGGAGGGAGGCTGGGATTGGCAGTTGAGGGAAACTGCCAGGGGTTGGAGGGGCACACCTTATCAACAAGGGTACCTGCATAATGAACATTTGTATACTTAACCTGAATCATACCCCACATCTTTAAAATAAAAAAACAAAGAACCTGAGTCCTTGAGCCGTCACTCAGTTAGTGATCAAACTGCCCAGAAGCCATCGTACCCGTGATTTTCTGCTTAGGCAAAATCACTCAGACTTCTATCATTCAAACCGACTTGTGTCATTGCCTCTGATGTTTTGTAAATAAGACCATTTCAGTCAGTAAATTAATTTTTTAAATTAATTATGAAATAGAAAATAATAGCTTAATGAAAGAAATCATCTCTAATTGTAGAAATGTAGGCCGTCGAAGTTGGGGAGGGTATGTTTAGACTTTCAGAACTCAAGAGAGAGACTTTAGCTTATTTCATCTATGTAACAAGGATGCCCCCTTTACTCTTTTTTTTTCTGCCACCCTGTCAGGCTTTCCTTCAAAATTCAACTCACTCAGCTCCTCATCTTTGAAGCCTTCTCTTAATTCTTCCTCCCACACTCCCCAAAACAAAGTAGAATCTCTCTCTTGATGCCCTTGTGTATGTAAATGGCATTATCATGTTGCATTTTTTTTTTTCATCTGTAAGACTCCCAACTTCCCAGAAGCCAGGTTTCTGTGTCATTTTTGTCTGTATCTACAATGATCGGAAAAATGCTGAATAAAGGTGTTAGGAACTGAATTGTTTCCTCTAGCCCCAAAATCATGCATTGAAGTCCCAAACCCCAATGTGACTGCATTTGGAGACAGGGCCTTTAAAGAGGTAATTAAGGTTAAATGAAGCCTTAAGGGTGGGGCCCTAATCCAAAATGACTGATGTCCTTGTAAGAAGAAAGAGACACCAGGAATGTGCACACACACAGGAAAGACCACGCGAGCACAGAGCAATTAGGTAGCTGTCTAGGAGCCAAGGAGAGGGTCTGAAGAGAAACAAAACCTGCTGGCACCTTGATCTTGAACTTCCAGCTTCCAGATCTGTGAGAAAATAAATTTCTGTTGTTTAGGCCACACAGCCTTTGTATTTTGTTATGACAGCCTGAGCAAACTAATATAAAAGAAGTGTTGAATGAGTGTATGTCATTTAAGAAAGAATTCCCACATATACTTACTTGCTTTCACTATCCCAAGGGTATGATTTCACCAAATTCTTTACAGATTAATTTGATTTAATTTTTGTTGAGAAGAGAAAGAAAACATCAAAACAGCATATCTTTCTGTCATGGAAAACATAAAGAGATTTTCTCCATAAGTCCTTTCATATCTCTAATGTAAGATTTTTTTTTTTTTTTTTTTGGTTTGTTTTAAAGAGAGAATGATGAACCTAGTGGAGACCTGGGAACTCTACACAAAAAGGAAATATGACCAAAGAAAGGGGTCGCTTTCATCTCTCATGAAAGCAAGGCTGTTTTTGTTGATACATATGGAAAAAATCAGGCCCACTTATACATTGCGATTTGGCACTGAGGGTGCAGCCTCACCACAGGCCTTTTCTTTCTTTCCACAGATATACCATTACACTGGAGTCCTGAGCCCTCCACCACCAGCAAGGAACCCCCTCAGGGATAGGGACCTACCCAGAGATGTCTCTGTCACTGTCAGGATGGGCTGCAAATGAAAAAAGGATTTCCATTGTATTGAACCTTAAGAAGGCCTCAACTTGATCATGGAAGTATCGAGCAAGGATTGCAGCAGAGACCGTCACAACCTGTTTCTCGCAAATGAGTGTGGGCACAACCGTCTTAGCGCCCTCTCAAGACTGGGGCCATTCTGGGATTTCATTAGCCACTCTTCCTTTCTCTCGTTCTTTCCTTCCTTCTCTCTCTCTCTCTCTCCCTCTCCGCCCCTTTCTGCCCTTCCTTTCTTCTTTCTCTTTTTCTTTTTTTTTTTTTAAGAGACATGGTCATTCTGTATTGCCCAGGCTGGACTCAAACTCAAGCCATCCTCCTGCCTCAGAGCTCCCAAGTAGTTGGGACTACAGGGGCAAACCAACGCACCCGGTCTAGCTGCTTATTTCAATGATTTTTAGGTTGATGATGATTAATCCTCTTTCCTAATCTCCTGGTTGAACCCAGGGGTATTCACAATTTTTTAAAGTGGAGACTATTAGGGTGTTAGAAAACCTGGTTCTGGGCCTGTTCTCTCCTAACTTACCATGTGACCTTAGGCAAGTTTTTGCCCCACTAAGAACCTCAGTCTTCTCATCTATAAAATCAGGGGAATGGACTAACTGTTCTCCAAGATCCCTTCCAGCTGAAACCATCTCCTGTGCTGTGCACTCCTGTGGCAACTAGCCACACCTGGCTGTTTACATTTTAATTAATTAATTAAAAATGGAGTTTCTCAATCTCACTAATCACATTTCAAGGGCTTTAATAGCCACATGTAGCCAGTGGCGACCATGCTGGACAGCACAGATGAAGAGGATTTTCATTCCCACAGGAAGACCTAAAGGACAGTGCAAGTCTCCTGCTCTCATTTTATTGATATTTATTGTTTCATAAAAAAGCCAGCCAGCTAAATGTCACTTTCATGTGAATAGTGCATTTCAATACATTCTTCCATTTAACCACCAAAAATAGGTGAGAGAGGTATGATAACAACTGCCTTATCAAATGAGGACACAAACTCGAAGAGTGAATGGCTTGGTATAGGGTCTCAGTTGCTAATGGCTGAATGTAGTTTCCAAATCCAGGGTTCTCTCCAACACATGGCAGTTATACCATTACAGATAACTAAGTCACAGGAAGAAGCTATATTTGGCCCGGCATAGGCCATGACACCAGAACTGAGACCCAGTGACTCCGGGCTGATCTGGAGACTCTGTGCCTCACTTTAAGACCTAGCAAGTCCTAGCTGTGTGACCATGAACAAGCTACTTAATGTCTCTGGACTCCTTTCCCCTCCTCTGCTAAATGAGGATAACAATCACTGCTTAGGAGAACTGCACAGGCAGATGCTAATAAAGTGCTTTGCGTGAGAGATCAGGCATGTAACAATTGCACATTTAGCACTATTTCTACCTTTTCATTTCCTCTCTGTCCCAGACAGACCCATTGACAGCCCTTGCGAGCGAGCTCCCAGCTTGTCTAGGGAAAGATGCTGCTCTGATACATGGACAACTTCCTTTTTGAAGCTCACTGAGTGACTTGGCCTCATAACCTCCCGGGGCCGCGTACTCTCTGGATTAATTACAAGTTGTACAGGAAGAGTTCTTTTGGAGGGATCAGATTAACCTGCCTGGGCAGTGTGCCATGAGCAAATAGCTTTCCCCCCTATAATTTTTTGAAACTCTTTGGTGCTGGGAGTCTACCATGTGCCTGCCCCCAAGGAGGAGCTGGCCCACAGTAGATGCCACCCGTGCATGTGGGGAGAGGGGTGAGGAGGTGAGGGGGGCACCCCTAGAGCCTCCTGTGGAGTGTTCTGCCCTGGAGCAGGGTACAGCCTGACTGCAAAGCTGGCTCTTCGTGGACTGCATTTTTATCTCCTGCAAAGGGCAAAGCAGACACATGTGTCTCCTGGTGGTGGGTTTTTCTTCCCTGTCCTGCCACAGTGGAGTGCCTGGAAGAACAATATTTATACAATGTTACTGCAGGGGTGGGAGGTCAGGCTACAGTAAGAGCAAGTGGGAAGGGCTAGGCCCAGCACTGACTCCAGAGATGTCTTCCTTGTCAAGCCCACCTTCTCCAAGGCCCAGTCCCAGGAATAAGGCAGCCAGGGAGGATTTTCTTGCCCTCTTTAACTTTTCTGTGGTAAGACCCTCGATCTCTCTTGGGCAGAAAAATGAAGTCCCATAGCTACTGATGCTGCTATTGGGCATCCATGGCATGCAAGATATGGCCTGAAGCATTAACAGTGGATTCTCTCTGCTGCTGGTTTCCTCGTAGCACAGCCAGAACCATAGGCACACCCGTGGAGAGGAGGTACTCCATCCCTCATGCATTCAACAATGACTTGCTAAGCACTTGGTCTTAGGGATGATTTTGAGATAAGTAAAACCCATTTCCTTTTGCAAGAACCTCAACACTCAGTGGGGAGCCCAAAAGGCTGAAAGACAAATTGATGATAGTATAGTAAGTGCTAAAACTAAGACACAAAGGGTTAAGGGGTACATGGAGTTCCAGAGTCCTCTTCCAGGAAGAGATGTCATTTGATCTGTATCTCAGTGGCTAAATGAGAATTTGGAGGGGCTGGGCAGCAGGTGGGAATGTCAGGGGCGCGATCTTGTGCAGCCTCATAGACCAATTCAAAGGCCTTTACTCAGAGGTGTGGGCAGAGGTGTGATGTGATATGAATGTACATTTTCATGGGATCACTCTTGCTGTTCTGTTGATAACAGATGGTTTGGGATTAGGGTGGGGGGAGAATAGAAGCAAGAAGACCAGTTAAGAGACTATTGCAAAATTCAAGATAAAGATGATGGGAGCTTGTTGGTTCAAGCTTCTAGCAGGGCCCAGTATATAGTAGATGTTCAATCAGTACAACCTGGCCAGCCCAAATCTTCTCCCTCCTTGAGCAACTGTCACTGTTCTGAGGGCTGTTGTCAGGTAATAGTTATAATCTATATCTTCCCATTTCTTGTGCCAATTTTCCCCTAAGTCTTTAAATAACCACCAGGCTTGTCAAATTTCCCTTCATAGTATCCTCTCTGGATCTAAGTCCTTTGCAGGGTGCCCATTCCATCTCTGTGGTGGTAGGAGCCAAGGGGACCCTGCTTTGGAGAGTCATACCAGATTAAGCCAAACCTGATCAAGAGGGTACCCTAAAAATTCCCATAGACCCAGTCATGACTCAGAGGGTTTGGTACAAGAGATATGGAAAGACAGATATCAAAACGACACACGAGTACAATAGACACCATTCTTCCTGGAATTCTTAGGAGAGACCCTGGCTGTGTTACAGAAGACCCTATTTTGTTTTGTTTCTCTCCCTTACATGGTGAGCAGTGTCCTTCAAAGGAAGCATTTAGAGAAAATGTCTCCACAAGCCTGATCCCTTCCTTTGAAAACATAATAACGCTCAAGAATGACAACAATGTAAATCGCCAGAATCATTAGGCTGAATCTTGATGAATTAAAATTGCTTACATCAGGGTAAGATTAGGTCAGCTGCATTGAAGGGAGCCAGAGTGCTGGGGTTCGCTGACTCCTAGTCTTTCAAAAGCAAATATTGTCAGAGCCCCACGGTCTGTGTCTCAGCAGCATGGATAGTCAACTTCTGATAAGATCATTCGTGTCTAGAAAGGACCAAATTACTGTGCTGTTCAGTCTCCGAGACCCCTTCATTACCCATCCCACAAAGACAAATTACCCTGGAAATGCTGATAGAATTGAGCCTCTCAGAATGTTAGGTCTGCCCCACCAAGTAAGAGCTACCTCTGCTCACAACACAGGTGGGAATGAAGGGTTATACAGAAAGTCCAAGACTTTACCTCATGAGGAAAATTGCATCCAAATCACCAAGCAAATCCAGGAAGGTCTGAATGCCCCAAGAGGCAAAAATCCTAAAACAAAATAGTCATTATGTCTCAAGCCTAGGGAAAGTCTGGGAGATTCTAGTGCCCAAAACAAAAACCAGGAAAAATATGTCAGATGTGTGATCATGACATAAATCATGAACAAAAATACAATTATAAGACTCCAGAGGAACAGGAGGAGACCTCGCTTGAATGCAAATCTCAATAACTATTGAATACAATTTTTACCACGGACAGGCAGGCAGTTTGTAACCATGTTTATTTTAAGATATCAGGAGTGTCTTGCCCTGAGAAACTGTGGTGGGTTTCCATTTTTTGTTGTTATTGTTCTTGTTCATTTAAAACAAAGTAATATCTACACTGGAAAAAGTGGGAGTTGATTCCTTCTGAGAGTAGAGTACACCCCAATCTCAATGACCATGAGAAAAAAGCAGGGAACTGGCCTGGATTAAATGTTGCAGCAAGTTCCCAGTTGTCTGAATGGCACGTACCATTTCCTGTTCTGCTCTTGCCGTTCACAAGTCATTCAACTTGTCTGATTTGTGCTTCACGATTTTGGCCTTCATTTATGCAATGTCTCCTAATGGGGTGAAGGCACACCTGGTAGGTGAAGGCATACTTCTCAGTGCTCTGGGATCAGATGGCCTGAGTTTGAATCCCATCTCTACCACTTATTGGCTTCATAATCTCAGAAGAGTGTCTTAATAATCCTCTGTCCTCCCTCTTTCTCAGTAAAATAGGAATAATAATAAAGTAGTGGAGAAATTAAATCAAATCCTCTGTGTAAACTTGTCATTAAATATTCACGGAATTGAATTAAGAATGGACCAGTGATAAGGAGATGGAAAGGACAGAACAAGGGCCTGTATCACACATAAAACATAAACTTTCAACCCCTAGTCCCTGGATAATCAAAAGTTGACCCAATAGAAATAGCAGAGAAAAATCCAAAGGCGATGCCTTTTCATCAGGGAAAAAATATTTTCATATTTTTAAAAATTAATGAGAAAAATGGCATAAGGTAAATGAAAAGGTAGCAATCAAGAGGGCCACTTATTGCAGTTACCAAAATCAAGGCAATAAACCCAAAGTAGTCTCAGGAGACTGCAGAAGAATCTAGAAAAGGCTTATTTGCAGCCTCTAAGTGTAGTCATTCCCTGACATCCAGTAAGTCCCCCGCATAGAAACAAGTTCCCTTCCAAGAACACGTTTGTAAGTCCAATTTGTAAGTCCAACAAAGTTAGCCTAGTTATTCGACTAACACAATCGGCTATTCAGTACCAGCTACATCACCACTGCTTTTACGCTTGCTTCCCAACATCCTGGGCTTGAAATAAAGATACTGTACTACTGTACTCTATATAATACTCTACAATAAAATACACAAAAATGCAACCACTTGTAGAGAATGCGTGCACATGAAAATGTACACCAGACACGTGAACTAACTTGCGTGATTGGACATGCAAACACACATTTGCATCTTTGAAAGTTCACAACTTGAAGGTTCATTTATAGGGGACTTATATATTTACTGTATAGCAAGGAATCCTCTTGGTCCATCATGTAGTTTAAAATAGAGGACTTCTCAGGAAACAAGAAGAAAGGGTCAGTGATTCACTTTTATTACGCTATTATGTTACATGATTCTCAGGTATTGTTCATGTAACAACAGACCAATGATGTAGGTATCCTCATTTTACAGATGTAGTGATTGAGCCTCCAGAAGGGGCTAGAAGTCATGTCTCCAGTTGAGTGGAAAGCTGAGGTTATAACCCAAGTTTGACTTCCAACCAAAGCATCCAAGCCTCAGTGGTCACCACTGAAACACACTTGGAGAGGGATATCAATTAATCCACTATGCCCATTAACAAGCCAGTCTTTCATTAATGACAGATGGGAATGACAGTGAAGGAACCTTTATTCTTTCCTTCACTGGGTTCTCCCTGCCACCACAATGGATAGTTTCCCTAGGGCACATTTCTGCGAGGCAATTTTAGGTTTCAGTGTCTCATAATGTCAAGCAGGAAAGAAAAGTCAGTTTTAACAATGCATCTCGTTTTTCACCTAATTAGTACCAACACACTTAGGGATGTTAAGGGTAAAGTCTGACTTGTCAGCTGCTGGCAAACACAGACCCAGCAGTGTAAATCTCATCCTGGGTTGGGGTGGAGTATCTCCTCAGTTGAAAGTTGTTGTTCTTGGCTGAATAATGAACAAAACATAGACATGGTCCCTTCTCTTCTGTGTCTATGGCTCTAGAAGAGTCTGGCACTGTGGTGTACGAGGCTGATCTCCCTTCTAGCATAGGAGTTTCTTGTGATTCTTTGCCCCTAAGAAGTCTGCTCTGAGAGAGTGAAGCGACAGGGCCACCCCTTCTTTTGCTGGGTAATAGAAGCTGCCTTATATCAACTGTCCACTGCTATGGATTCTCCCTCCTCTCTATTTACAAAATGGAAACAGATGAATTCAATCAAACATAAGCCCCTCGAATTATGGCTTCCTTTATACCTTGTGGTAAAGGAGTTTAGACATAATTGGCACATGATTTTCTCCAGCGGTTTCAACTTGTTCCCAAACGTAAAAAAGGAACCTTTCAGTTTGGGAACGAGACGGTTTTGTTTCAAACCAATCCATCATGCCTTCCGAAGGCAAAGAGGGTAGGTCGACTGAGTGAAGCCGGGAAAGCAGCAGGCAGGTCATGGCCTCCACGACTCTAATTGGGCAGATGTTGGCAGGCCGTGGGTCAGCAAAAAGAGAGGCACAAAACCTCCTTTGGCAGCTGTGGAGGCTCTGGGGCGGGAGACTGTCATAGTTGGGGTGGAGGGCCACTGATTACTCTCAGCACTCCCCTACATTTCATGTAGCACTGCAGTCCATTATTGGACCATGAGAAAGAGAGGGAAGTCAGTCCTTCCCTTTTGCAGGTCAAGGTCAACCAACACCCAAAGACTCTACCTTTTAAAAACACCCTCTGCCAACAAACACCAATTTTTCATAATCGGCTGGCACCAAAGAGCAACATAGTCACCATTCAGCTATGTTTACGCAAAACTGTAATGAAAGTCAACATAGAAAACAAGGAAAGACCACTTTACACTTGGCTTTAAAAAGCTGGGTTTGGAGCCTGAGAGGTTTTCCTAAATTACTATTAACAAAGTCAACAGATTAATATGTTTTCAAGGCTTCATCCAAATGGGGCACCTAGATAATGATCCTATTACATCAAGGTAAACAAAGGGGCAATTGTGCACACCCCAGGATTAGGAGGCATCTTAAAAGCTCTTTCATATTTATTTTCCACAGTTTAGAAAGCCCAAAAGGGAAATGTTCAACTTCGTTAGAGAGGATTGCTTACATGTTGTGGAAACAACGGGTCGCTCCAGGTTCTCGGGGCATTAAAGATTCATTTAGGAATTTTACTGAGGAGAGCACAGGCCTCAGTGTGGATCGGCTTGCAAACTCTCCTAGGAGATGGTAGATACAAATTCAGGATGATAGAACCATCAGGCGGGGGAGAGAACATCTGCCACAGTTTCTTATTTATTTCCGTTTGGGGGGAAAGAGTCTGGACTGATTGTGAACCAATAGTTTCCCAAGCTCAGGAAACCCCAGTGTGAATCTTCCAGCTGGTATGCTGAGTTTGGCTCCTGTCTGGGCTCCCTCCTAGATTAGCAGGAGTTGAGAGCTCTGGTCCACAGAGGAGAGTCACATGCAGGAGCCCAGGGCCAAGTGTGGACTAAATGGTGGAAGCCAAAGGGTTGCAGACCCTAGGTCCTTGAAATCTTGTTGGAAGATCAGTGAAATGAAAGACCGTACCATCTACCCCACTGGGGCTGGGTGGAAAGGGACCACTGGGAGCGCAGACATAATTTGGAGACTGTGAGATGGCCCCTGAGAAGGGAAGATGTGACCTCTATTTAAGAAACCTGTGGTATGCAGTATCTAAGACACCCCCAATGCTCACCACCTCTTGGTATTACCCCTTTGTGCAGTCCCCTCTACATGACTGTGGACCAGACTCAGGGACTCACTTCTGGCCGATAGAATATGGTAAAAGTGCTGGGATGCTATTTCCCAGATTAGGTTTCTGTCAAAGAAAAACCAGAGCCCAACAAAAGTTAAAGCAAGAAAAGCAAATTTTATTGGGCTCCATTCCGAATACAACAGGACAAGTGGGAATTTTTTTTTTTTTTTTTTTTTTTTTGAGTTGGCGTCTCACTCCGTCGCCCAGACTGGAGTGCAGTGTCCGCTCCCGGCCACCGCAGCCTCGACCCGCTGGGCTCCGGCGATCCTTCCGCCTCAGCCTTCCGAGTAGCCGGAATTACAGGCGCGCGCTACCACGCCCGGCTGATTTTTTTGATTTATTGTAGAGATGAGGTTTCGCCTGCCCAGGCGGGTCTCGAACCCGCGGGCTCAGGCAATCCACTCACCTCAGCCTCCCAAGGTGCGGGATTACAGGCTGAGCCGCCGAGCCCGGCAAGATTGGTCTTTTAAATAGTGCAACATGACATCTCCCTGGTTAACACCCTTGAATGGTTTTCCATTTCACTTAGAAAAAAGTTCTAACTCCTTTCCACGCCTTCAAGGTCGTGCATTTTTCTGGCTCTCATCAACTACTGGTCTTCCTTTGGCTCACTCAGTTCCAGCCACAACAACCTCAGGGCCTCTGCACTTAGCTGGTCCCTCTGCCTGTGTGCCCGCCCTGGAACTTTGCAGGGTTCTTCTTCACTTCTTTCAGAACTGGTTCAAAATCGCATTCCCAGGCCTGTCTTCTCTGGGCAGCCTACCTAATAGAGCCACATTCCCCACCTTCTTCTTACCCCATACCCCCTGCTACCTTCTAATTCCTTACACTTATTTTTCTTTTCTTCTGATGAAAACTCTCTTCTATTAATTTTTATTTCTTAATTTTAGAATTGTGGGGTACATGTGAGGAGTTACTACATAAGCAAATTGCATGCAGATGGGGTTGAGCTTCCAGCGAGCCCTCTCTCCCCCTGGTAGGGGATGTGGTACCCAATCGGTGGTTGTGTGCCCCTTGTCCCCCGCTCTGACTTCCCCCATGAACAATGCCAGGACTCTCTTCTTTGACCAAATCTCTAGTCAGACTCCTCTGAGTCCTCTGCCTAACCAGACCTGCATCTGGGCTTCTTTCTCTGTCCCTGTTCAGTCCAGTTTGTACAAGAGTCCTGATGAATTAGTTTAGCTATAACCGCCACCCTTGGTGTCTCAGTCTGTTTCCTGTTGCTATAATAGAATACCAAATAATTTATTAAAAAATTCACAAAGAAGAGAAATGTAATTCTAACTGGGGGCTGGGAAGTCCAAGGTTGAGGGGCTGCATCTGGCGAGGGCCTTCTTGCTGCATCATAGCATGGCGGTGGGTGTCACATGGAGAAAAGGCAAGAGCATGAGCGCCACCTCAGATTTCTTGTCTTCTTATAAAGCCACAGTCCCATCACAGGGGCCCTATCTGATGACCTTATAGAATCTGAATCACCTCCCAAAGACTCCGCCTCTAATTACCATCAACATATGAATTTGATCAACTTCCCAACACATTACATTCGGTGGACACGTTCAATTTACTTGGTGGTACCTGACCTCCCTCGATATCTTAGCCCTCTGGCCTGCCTTCGACAATAATACTATTTAGTCAGGTCAAGCAGAAACCCTTTATCTTCCATGTTTCTCTTGGTAATTTTCCATCCACTGCCTCTCACCTGCCTTTTGGTTACATGAGGGGGGACCTCCAAAAACCCAGAATTTATTTATTAAAAATTGTGTATTTATCCTTACATGTTTAAACGTTAGTTACCTGCAAAGTACTCTTCATTTGATGCTTTTTCCACTGCTCAAAACAGTTTTCGAACTCAGCAGTTTGGATGCCTCTTCGTACTTCTGCCATTGTCTGTCTTGCGTCTTCCACACGGGCAAAACCTTGTCCTTTGAGGACAAAAAAGTCACTCAGAGCGAGGTCGGGCAAATAGTGAGGATGGGGCACAGGGGCCATTCCGTTTTTGGTCAAAAACTGCTGAACACTCAGCACAGTGCGGGCAGGTGTGTTGTCGTGGCGGAAGAACCAGTCACCTGTTTGCCACAACTTTGGCCGTTTCTTCTACAAACTGTGATGCAACCCCACTGTGGGAGCTTTTCTGTCCTCTCAATAAATCCTGCTTTCTAAAAACAAACAAACAAACAAACGAAAAACTTCCAAATAAGAACTTTGGTTGACCGTTTGACCCAGAGGAACAAATTCCAAGTGTACAACAATTCCCCCACCCCAAAAAAGACAGTTCTGGCTTTTTGGGAATCTCCCTCATCAATCCCCACTTGTCCTTGTTGGAGTCAGAAATGAGTCCAAACTCTCCTTCCCACGCAAGTCCTGGTTGTAGAGGCCCTGTACCCATCACCATGAGCTCTCTTGAATAAAATCTGCCTAATTATCTTCAACAAGTGTGGTGAATAATTTTTTCTTTAACGCTTTTCAGCACTTCTTTCCCTAATATCATATTTGCTTGTTTATTGTTCTTCTGGCCCACTAGGCACTATGCTATGTACCATGAGTGCAGAAACTTGACTTTTCCCCATTCTTTTCCACTGCTTGGTGCACAGGAGACGTGAATTGTTGAATGAATGATTAGCACTTGTCACTAGGCTCCTATCCATTTGGCTCACTATTAAATCCCCTAAGCCTTGAGCAGGGCTAAGAGTGCTAAGCGCAAAGTGATGTCAGAGGAAGGAGAGGGTAACTAAACTGACTGAAGGTGTCCGGGGAGGCGTCCAGAAACAACCGCATCTAGACTGGAACTGGAAGGAAGGGGGAAGGCCAAGACCGGGAAAGGAAGAATTTCAGACAGAGGGAATCTCGCGAGTTTTGGGCAGCCAAGATGGCTTCTAGCCCTGGCCGCCACACCCAACATGGCGACCTGAGCTCGTTCCTGGAGGAAATCTCGCGAGAGTTGCCTCACGGTGACTGTCCGTGAACTGAGCTGGGGGGTGTGGAGCAGCCAAGATGGAGCCGGCACCGGGCGGTCCCGGCCCACTGATCGTGAACAACAAGCAGCCGCAGCCGCCGCCACCTCCGCCGCCCGCGGCCGCGCAGCCTCCACCTGGGGCGCCGCGGGCCGGCGGGGGCCTCCTGCCGGCGGGTAAAACCCGAGAGTTCAACCGCAACCAGCGCAAAGACTCGGAGGTCAGGAGCTCGGGGGGCGAGGCCAGCGCGGGCGGGCGGGCGGGCGGCGGCTGGGGGCCCGGGCCCGCTCTCGGGCCAAGCTGGGCTTCCCGGGGGGCTCGGCGGGGCGGGCCGGGGAGCTGTCACTTCACCGCGGAAGGAGCGGGAGGCGAGGCCGGTCGCTCTCGGGGTCGAGGGGGCGTGAAGCCGGGATCGCAGCCGCCCGCGAGAGCTTCCCGGGCCGGCGACCGTCCGTCTGCTCCCCGGGGACGAGGGCTGTGGGCGTGGCTTCGGGGCCCCAGCCCCCGGGGAGTCGCCCGCGCCCCGTTTCGGGGTGCAGTGTCGGTGGTCTGCTCGCGCTCCAGCCTTCGTCCATCCCGGGCCTCCGCTCCTGGGCGCGCGGAGGGCGGCGCGTTGGCAGGGGAGGCACCGGCGAGGGTCTGGACGGCACTGAGAGCCGGACAGAGCGCATGGTCACTCGTGGTGCTGCGCGGCCCGGGGGGGGGGGGGGGCGGAGCGGGTGGGGGGAGGCGTGCCCTTTCCTTCCGACCCGAGCCGGTTCGGGCCCTGGGTTGACAGTGCCTGGTGGGTGGTGTGCCCAGCGCTCCAGACACTGAATTGTTAAAGATCAGAAATAGACACAAACATGCGAGGGGGTTCCGCTTTCTCTCCTCTCCTGCTTTGAGCTGTTCCTGCGCTTCCGGGGACTCCAGAGTCTGGAGCTGACGGTTCACCTCACCCCGAGTTAAACAATTCCTCCCACTGCCTCCCCTTGCAGAATTCATGAATGAGGATACACACGTCGCGGCGTTTCAGGGCTTCTTAATCAGCGCGTTCCCAGAGTATTTACTATGCGCTCTCCCGGGCTGAGCAGCTGCCAAGCGCCTGTTAACAAGAGGGGATTCCTCACTGTCCTAGCATAGTGGACCACCACATACCACAGAGTGATGATACGATCTTCAGGCCTGTGAAACCAGGTTCCCCCCAACTTTTGTTGTCACACCCAAATCCCTGGCAAAACAGGTCAAAAATTGGCAGCCTAAACAAAGTAGACTTAATTTGAACCTGAAGTGAATTATTTGAAAAAACAAACCGGCCATTCAGGAGCCCTTGCGTGGTGAGGTGGTGGACATCAGTGGTGATGGACTCAATACTTCTTAAAGTGTGGAGGATTATGAAAGTGGCAGGGGTGCACCTACCTTCGTCATGAGAGGAGTTATTGTTTTGGACAATAGTTTTAAATGTTCCTAAGTAGTTCTGAATGGTCAAATGAATACCTTTTGGTCAATTTTGATTTCCCTTTCTACCCTTTAATTTCCATACAGACCAACTCATGGGAGGACGGCCGAGCGGATGCAATTAAGCCTAGAGACCGTTTCCTTAGAGATGTTGATGCTCGTCCTTTAGGCATAGCTGAAATCGATAGTCCCGGAGGCTGCTATGTGAGCCCACTATGTGCTGCATAGTTTTGATTCGTTCTTAAAAACCTTCAAGGTTGATTGTGTCATTCCCATTCCATAAATGAGGAGACTGACGTGCAGTAACTTGTGAAAGTGTGCACTGTGTTGTCCCTGAATACGGAGCGGGGTTCTTTGGTGGGTGTACACTTTGTGGGTAGCCTCTGTCTTCCCAAGTAGATTGCACCTCAGCCTTAGGACTTTACCTATTTCTTCCTCGCTTCTTCTCTCTTCCGAGTACAAGCCTTCCAAGATGGTGTGTTCTCAGTCGTCACCTGTCCCCCGCAGGAAAAAGAGTCTCCTTGTCACATTCTCGCCTGTGTGTGGGAGAGAAGCCGAGCTGTTTGGTTGTTTTCTTCTCTGTCAGTTTTTATTGGAATTTGAGATGAGGGCAGGAAGGCTGAGGGTTTTAGTACTCATTTTGTCCTGAGCTGTTGATAGCCCACTACCCAGAAAGAAGTGAGGCTTCTGAAATCTTAGCATCATGTGGAATGGTCATTCACTGCACAAAATACATAGAAGCTTTGTGTTCATTCACTTAACAGGCATTTATTTGTGTATAAACCATTCACTCATTCACTTATTCTTGCCAAATACTGTGCTGGGCATTGTGAAATCATTGGTGAGCAAACGGACACAGTTCCTGTTCTCAAGGAACTTATAGTCTTGTGGAAAGGCAGACACTAAATGAGTGAACATGCCCCTATATAATTACAAGTTAGGATAAGTGCTCAGAAGGGAGTGTAATAGGCTTAATAGGGAGACCTGAGCTAGTCCAGGAGACAAAATATTGTGATAAAATGTCAAAAAGTAGGCAAGGCGCAATGGCTCATGCTTGTAATCCTAGCACTTTGGGAGGCCAGGGCAGGAGGGTTGCATGAGCCTGGGAGTTCAGGACCAGCCAGGGCAACACAGGGAGATCTCATCTCTACAAAAAAAAAAGGAAAAATTATCTGGGCATATGGCACATACCTGTAGTCCCATCTCCTTGGGAGGCAGAGGCAGACGGAGCTTCTGAGCCCAGGAGGTTGAGACTGCGGCGAGCTGTGATTCGTGCTACTGCACTCCAACCTGGGCAACAGAGTGAGACTCCAACTAAAAAAAAATTAAAAAAAAATTAAACTGTCAAAAACGTGGAGACAGTGGTGTCCAATATCCAATGTCTCTGGATGCATATGTGTGTCTTCCTTTGGAAAACACTCTGAATGATCTTTTCTTTTTTTTTTTTTCTTTGAGTTGGAGTCTTACTCCGTTGCCCAGGCTGGAGTGCAATGGCACACTCACAGCCACCCCAGCGTTGATCTCCTGGGCTCCGGTGATCCTTCTGCCTCAACTTTCCAAGTAGCCGGGACTACAGGCGCATGCTACCATGCCCAGCTAATGTTTTGATTTATTGTAGAGACGAGGTCTCGCCAAGTTGCCCGGGCTGGTCTCAAACCCGCGGACTCAGGCAGTACACTTGCATCGGCCTCCCAAAGTGCTGGGAATACAGGCTGAACCACCGAGCCCAGCCTGAGTGATCTTTTCTGTAAAGCTCTCTCCTTTTCTCAACAGGGTTATTCCGAGTCACCAGACCTCGAGTTCGAGTATGCGGACACAGACAAGTGGGCTGCAGAGCTCTCGGGTACAGCATAGACCTTCATGTTATTTAGGGGGATGGTTTTGCCTTATTAGTCTTTAAGAAAATTAAGAATGAATATCATTTTGGAGTTCATTTTTTTCCTTAGCCAATTCTGTCAGTGATATATTAAAAAACATGTATATCATAATTTTGGGTTGTCCTTTACTTTTTTTTTTTTTGAGTTGGAGTCTCACTGTCACCCAGACTGGGGTGCAGTGGCCGCTCCCGGCCACCACAGCCTCGACCTGCTGGGCTCTGGCCATCCTTCCGCCTCAGCCTTCCAAGTAGCTGGAACTGCAGGCGCGTGCCACCACGCCTGGCTAATTTTTTGATTTATTGTAGAGATGAGTTCTCGCCAAGTTGCCCAGGAGGGACTCGAACCCATGGGCTCAGGCAATCCACTCACCTCGGCCTCCCAAAGTGTGGGATTACAGGCTGAGCCACCGAGCCCGACTGTCCTTTACTTTTATGAAGTGTTTCTGTGTGTTCGGTTAAGCTGGCTGGAGCCAAGTCTCACTGTGAGGCAGGCGGTGATGTTCTTTGACCCTCCACTATGGCCCTTACAGTGGTCTCCTGCAGCAGTGGGTCATGAGTGATGCCTGCATCTGTGCAAATCTGTTGCTGCCACTGCCACACACTCGTAATGGGAGGTCATCGTGAGCTGGTCTTCTAGCCTCTGTAGTCCAAGGTCTACTTGGGAGGTCGCAGCCAGTTGAGAAACCCATGTTCAGGGTAGCAGTCAGCTCTGGCACAGCATGGTGGAATGGGTGCACAAAGACCAGAAGCACCCAGATGTGCATTTTGCCGGTGTTCCGGTTATCAGCTGCGAGGCCAACCAGCACTTTTGTCCACTGTGCACGTCAGAGCACTGAGACCCCCTTCATAATTAGAGAGCTTAGTCTGGGAGTCACTGTGACACAGGAACAGAGTGAGGAGAAGAAGCTAACGCCTTGCCTTCTCTGCATGTGTCCCTGGAGTGGAATGCAGACATGGAGTTGATGGTGATGAGACTTTGTTCTTGACAGAGCTTTACAGCTACACGGAAGGGCCAGAATTCCTGATGAATCGGAAATGCTTTGAGGAGGACTTCCGGATCCATGGTGAGATGATTTCCCCCCTCCTCAGTTCCTTCTGTCCTGCATCAGAGAGCCGCAGGTTTCTCGTGGCATCGGAGTGACCTAAGTCATCCCAGAGCTGTCTGAGAAACCTGCTGAACCATGATTGTTCAAGAGATATTGACACTGAGTTTGTGAGCACTTTGGTGGTGGCTTTTCTCAATGTACTAGGGGAAAACAGAACTTCATGTGACTAAAATTGTACCTAAAATACCAGTGTTTCATTTTGGAAATTCAAATTCATAGCATGCAGTATGAGCTCATCCCTAACATAGGTAGTGACTTGTCTTTCTGGTACTGTGACAGTCCTGAATTAGCTGGGTTAACACTGGGTCCATTCCATTGTGGGGATTTTTCTGGGCTCGGGTGTAACTGACTTCTTGCCCTGCAGTGACAGACAAGAAGTGGACCGAGCTGGACATGAACCAGCACCGTACCCATGCCATGAGGCTCCTGGATGGCTTGGAAGTCACCGCCAGGGAGAAGAGGCTCAGGGTGGCACGAGCAATTCTCTACGTTGCCCAAGGTGTGGAGTGGATGTCCCCAGGGACCCTGGCACCTTTGTCAGTGCTGTTGCCCCCTGAAGTGTGGATGGGCTCGGCGAGCTGTGCCCTTGTTTGCAGGCACCTTTGGGGAGTGCAGCTCAGAGGCAGAGGTGCAGTCCTGGATGCGTTACAACATCTTCCTGCTGCTGGAGGTGGGCACGTTCAACGCTTTGGTGGAGCTTCTGAACATGGAAATAGAGTGAGCACTTCTTCAGAGGGGCTTCAGCAGGGAAGGGGAGGTAAGGGTGGAAGGGGGCCAGAGGTTGCAGAACTGCCTGGCTCTGAGAGCATTCATGGGGCTGAGGGTCGGGTCCAGCCTCTGTTCTGCCTGCCCGGGTTGACTAACGGGGGAGTCGCCATGACAGGTCCCTGCAGCCCCCTGGCACCAGAGCTTTGACACCAGATGGTGCACATCTTGCACAGGCCTGGGGTGTCCCTCAGAAGGCGGCTGTTTATTTTCAGCTCTTTTTTGAACCCGCAGACTCTGCTGTTTGCTCTGCGGTTTTCACCCTTGACAGGGGGCACAAGCCTGACATATGGGCTCAGCTGTCACCTGTGTCACCTGTGTCACCTGTGTCTGATGGCCGGGTCAGCTGCTGCTCTTGTAAGGATGATGCCATCAATGAGAATAGCTAAGAACATTCACTGAGTGCTTACATGTCCCAGACATTGTTCCAAGGACATAACTTAGACGAATCCATGTTAATGACACAGGTACTATTATCATCCCCATTTTATAGATGACACTGAGGTACAGTTGGAACCAGGATTCAAACCTTGGCAGTTTGGTTCAGGGCCTGAGTTCTTCCCTACGTTGTCCTATGGCCTCTTGCACAGTGTAAGCACACATCACACTGTTGTGTGCCCTCATGGGGCAGTACTTGTTAAGGGCATCACTCTTCCTTCCTGGGGGATGGTGCTGACTCTTCAAATCTCCCGCAGCAACAGTGCCGCGTGCAGCAGTGCGGTGAGGAAGCCCGCCATCTCCCTGGCTGATAGCACAGACCTGAGGTGAGGCCAGAAGCCAAGCTGGGCTCCCTGAGCTTCCATCAGAGATGAGATCAGAGCAAGGCGTGGGAGGGCACCTGGGCTTCCACACACAGGAGGCTGCAGGTGAGGTGGGCTCCATGGGAGTGATCAGTAGGCACTGAGGAGAACCCTCCCCACGCAGAGTTCTGGATTGAGACTCCCAAAGGCAATCCAGGCTCAAGCCACTTAACACAGCCATAGTTAGGTGAGTCTTTTGCCCACACTGCTGCTGCGACCCCGGTTGGGGTGACTCCTGTTTGGATGGGACCCATGCTGTGGCCCCTTGGGCTTCCGCCTCGTGTGCAAGCTTAGCCTTTCCACACTGGGCTAGTCCTGCGGAATGGTCACAGCTGCTCAGGAAGTGACAGCAGCTGGCAAGCAACAGGATCTCCTTTCCAGTGTGAGGGTTGAAAGTCTGTCTCTTTTATACATTTGAAAGTTGTTCGGATTGGGTGTTTATGGCAGTATTAAAGTCCCTGGATGTCGCTTCCTAGCTCCCGGTTTCCACTCTATCATTATAAACCCTGCCATTGTTCCCACTGGGACCCTGCACTGCTTGGACCCCCAAGGCTCACTACCACTTCTGTTTTTGTTGTTGCTGTTGTTCCTTTTCAGGAAACTTAGGGCAGCAAATTCCACTGGCCATTTTTCCTGTTCCTTCAGCATCCATTTATTAAGCACCTGCTTTTTTTTTTTTTTTTTGAGCTGGAATCTCAGTCACCCAGACTGGAGTGCAGTGGCCGCTCCTGGCCA